>BOPP01000027.1:5498434-5529337 GCA_017312745.1 Gryllus bimaculatus | reverse complement strand
TATATATATACACACACACATATTCCTTTAGAAATGTACCACTATTCATTTATAGTAATTAGTGACGACATTAATATTTTTTACATTTAGGATCTTTAGGATTTTTACTTAAGGATCTAATATTATGAAATTGTTTAGTTACCAAATTAACCAGGTATTGCAAACTCATATTGTTGATGTTTTGTATCATTATGTATAATTGTGTGTAGTCTAATTTTGTATTTTTATGAACTCAGCTTCTTCCAAATGTTCAGTAAGTGTTAAACTGCCATTGAACTTAATCAACTAGTGCATTTTATTATTTGTAATGGGGTGAGCTGTAAAAAAGGAAAAATTTGTCAGATTTTTCATAAAGGTTTTGTTGTTTTTAAATGGTGATTTTATTTCATTTTCTATTTTTAATACAAAAGTCACTTGATTTAAATGATTATAACCACAATTGGGTGATGAATCAGTTTTCTTTGAATTAATTTTGGTATAAATAGGGAAAATTGATTTTGATCTGAAAAAACTGAAAAACATCAGTGAAATTTGTTTTCCACATTTTTGCCACTCTGTTTACAAACCTCTTAATGCACCCATGATTATATCTCCTGGCACTTCTCTCAACAGTGCCAAATCGAGCCACATTTTTCTTCATTGTTGCTGAAACACACACAAAAAACGGTGTTGTGATGTACAATAAACAATGAGGTTTTAGCAAAATTGTTAAAATGCTTCAAAACAAGAATAATGTTGGAAATTGTGTAAATGTTGAGTTTTCAAAAAATGGGTGTTTGAAATGAAGTTGCGCTGGTAATTCTTTGAATTGAATTGAATTTGCCTTATTTTACGTGGCTCAGTTTTGAGTATTAGTTTTGATTCCTTTCGCTTCGATGTTTGATGTCATAACTCAATTTTGAACTTTTTATGGATATTAAGTTTTGAAAAAATTGTCCTCAATTGCTGGTTTCGTAGGCAAAAAAAGACTTGGAATGTGACATGCCTAGCTACTTGAAAACTACAGGTTTTAAAACTTTTAAAAATGTTTTTCTCAATAACTATGTCAAGGAAAATTTAAATACTTTTTTTTTTCTCCTGCTTTCCCAAATATTTTATACTTCCATTTTACACAAGTTCTCTATTTAAACCCTAGACATTTTGCCCTATTTCACAATAATATAAGACATACCACAACTTTAATTCATAGCTTTTCTGTGTGGTATAATTAAATATCATTAGGTCTTTCGGGCCAATGTGTTTATTTATAAAAATTTAGAAACATGCTATATAGTCATTTATAATTTGCCATGGAAGATATGTATTTTTATGTGAGTTATGAATTGCTTCCAGTTCTGTTTTTCTATTGTGCTTTCATTTCTACAGGTGATGCTAAATTCTGAACAAACAGAAAGCTTAGTGATAGAACCAACAGAAGCTCCAATACACTTTGTTCTGGAAGAGACAGGTGGTATGATATCAGAAGCCCTAGAAGTGGTTTCCTCTACTGTTTAGTAATAGCCTAATGTCTGTAGCTTATTGTCTGGATTAATGTCAAGTCTTTCAAAACATACAGTAGTATCCACTTCTGTACAATTTAAAACAAAATTTTGAAGCTCTGATGTATTTAATTTTGTTAATTTCCAATCTTGTTTCTGAATATAGGTCTAGGTTCACTTGAATATAGGTCTATTGTTACAATTTATACGGGTTGACACAATGAAATCCTTTTGTTAGTTTCATTTTAATATAATTGTAATCTTCTTTTATATCAAAATTTTTCATGAAAACTTCCCCAGATAGTGTTAATGGTTTTGTTACCTTAGAGTAAATGCTGGGGAAATAAAAACTGACACGTATTTTTCCCTAATCTATTACCCCATTGTAAAAAAGATATCAATGAGGGAAACCTCTTAAAAACACACCTCCCAACAATTCATTGATTACTGGAGTTTCAGTTAAATTTGCAAATGCAATTGTTGAAAACTTAGGTTTCTGAAGCAGTGAGAAATTGTTAAAGTTGGCTTGGTTTTGGGGGGTTTCTATGTATATACGGTTTCGCATTTACCTGTTAATCCTTTGTCTCTTGTAGGGGGAAATCTGCAAAGCTAGATGTTTTCTCAGCATAGTTGACCGTTTTTTAGTTCATGCTCTCTCTCCCACTTTGGTTCCCTCTCTCTCCTTTCTCACTTTGGCTCTCTCCACTCTCTCTCTCTCTCTCTCTCTCTCCACTCTTTTCACTCTCTCTCTCTCCACTCTTTTCACTCACTCTCTCTCCACTCTTTTCACTCAATCTCTCTCTCCGCTCTCTCTCCACTCTCTCCACTCCACTCTCTCCGCTCCACTCTCTCCACTCTCCGCTCCACTCTCTCCACTCTCCGCTCCACTCTCTCCGCTCTCTCCACTCTCTCCACTCTCTCTCTCCACTCTCTCTCTCTCCACTCTCTCTCTCTCTCTCATTCCTTTTTAGTATGGAAAATTGCATTAAGAGCATGTTATTTATATTTTGCTTTTGATACCAAAACTAGTTTTTGAGAATTGAGTTTAATAATCGGCATTTATTTGTGGTTGTAATAAAAAATGATATCAATAATAATTGCATGTTTATTACGCTTAATTGTCCAAAATTAGCTGGTACAAGGAAATTCAATGATAATTTGGTCAAAATGTAATAAATGGAACAGTTGTTCTTGTGTGCATGTAAATTGTGTGAATGTGGATGTACTTTACAATGATTTCTCAGTGTGAGATGCAGAAATTTACAGTTCCTCAAAGAAAAATCATGTTTCCAAAATTTATATTCAAATGGCAAATGTCGCTGGAATTTGTATTTGTCTCAATGATGCTACACAGATTTGATCTTCAGTCTTTACATGACCTTTCTTTTTTTTTCCTTCTCTCTGACTGTGGTGTTAGTTTTTATCAAACTTCTGATTGATGTAAATTTTTAAACGAAAGCTGGTATTATCCTGTAAAAAGTCTAGCACAATATTTAGATTTTAAAAAATACATTAATTTTCCTGGTATATCTATCACTTGTTTCCTCTTTTGCCAATCCCTTTGGTTTAGTAAAGCTGTAGAGAATAATAGATGATTTATTTATTTTTATTTTTTTTTAATTTAAATAATCATATAATATTTTTAACCAACCTGCAGTACTTTTTTAAGCTCGATGAATAAGCTTTGCTAGATTTCCCCCTTACTGTGTTGTTAAGCATCTAACACAGCTCACAATGAAAATATTTTAAACCGTCGATAATAACTGCACTGTAAAGACCTCATTAAATTAATGTCTGTGGAGGTTGGGGGGTGGGGAGTACTGTTGGTGCTAATTTATAATCGAGTTTTGATAAATATTATTGTTTAACAATTTTCATTTAAAGTGTATATTTTTGCTGTGATAAGTTTTTTAATGTTGTGTATTACATTACAATTCATTACTTTGTGTATCCCAAAAAATTAAAAAAAGTCTAAGCAATTAGGTATTTTGTGTTGTCTTTTAAACAAGAAAAGTGAGATAATAGATCTTAATCTTCGGATTAAAATAGTTTTGTCATGGTAAACATTTTCTTTAGATACGGATTTTAAATGATTTCATAGAACTTGGTCAATTGCTTTAATTTGAAGGACATTGAAATTAATGAGGTCTTTCAGTAACGTTAATGAAAAGATTTCCATCTTGTAATGTGTGCCTTGTTGCATATAATTATTTCATTTTTATTATGATATTCTTTATGTTTATCTTCATTTCAATGTTTTATGTTTAAATGACCAAAGAAGTTGTATTTTTCTTTTTGTGTGCATGATAATTTTATTTATTAATCTTTAATCTTTGTAGCTAAAGAATCAATAATATGATTTGATTTTAATCAACAATTTTTTCTCTTTGTTTACTTCCAGATGAACATGAGATGACTTTTACTGTTAAGTAATGTTTTTCATAGAGAAGCCAATTTGAAACAAGATGAATATAAGTACATCACAAATGAAGTTTCTGTGAATTGAAACTATGTAACGCTTTGTTTTCTTCTTTCTTTTATTTTTATCTTTAATAGATAATGAGTTGATTCTATATAGTATCATGTAAACTCATCTTATTTTTTTTTTTTTTTTTTTTATAAGAAATTGTACATATTTAAATTTAACACTTGTACATTGTATTACTTATTTATTCATTTCTAAAATAGTTGTTTATTTTAGTTTTAGATAAGATCTATGTTTTAGTTATAAATTAAGATATTTCACTTATTTTGTTAATATACTTTTACTGCAATTAATGCATTTTGTATTTCATTTTTATTTATTAGAACTTATTTATACTTATCTGCTGTTACTGCGAACACATTCAATGTTATTTAATTTTGAATGCATAGTTTGTCAATTCAAATTTTTTGCAAATTCTACTTCTACATACACACATGCATAAAGCATTTAAGTGCTGTGCATCTCTATGGAAAAAATATAGTCCATATTTGTTAAATTTTTCATTTGAGAATGCAGTTGATGAACTGAAGATGAGGCCAGGACTTTGGCTTAAGTTATCATCAGTGGTCATCAACCTTTGGCTTTCTCTGTTAAACAGTTCTTAATTGTATATTTCATTCATTTTAATCTAATGTGACTTAATTGTTTTTCATTGTTTAAATAGTATTTTTTGATTAATATTAATACTGTATATTCCTTCAACCTTTTTTCAATGTTTTTGCATTTCATGATTGCACTTTGGAACATATTCGGTTTGAATTTGGGTATAAAATTGAATTGTATGTACAAACACCGCTAATCTACAAAAGAAGTGGATTGCCCAAGTTTGGCTTAGGCCTAAGCATAATTAAGACAGCAATTGACATGCCTCAGTTCTCTTAGGTCTTCAAAAGTGGGGTGGGGGTGGGTGGGGATTGTTTCCTCAGAATGAACTGAATTTGCAAATAAGAAAATATATTTTTTGTGGTAATTGTTGTTTAGTACAAAATTACCATACTACCAATTATTAGACTATTAATTAATTATTTAACTGCAGCTCTTAATTATTTTACTCTGGTTATTATAATTAAGTCACCATATGTTGGCAGGAATGTTTAAATATCAAGGTATGCATTTACTAACAGTGTAATTAATAGGATGAGTAGCAAGGTAACAGTTTTCGGCTCCTTTTATCCCTACTTTGACATCTCTTTCATGTACATATTTCTGAAATTTTATATTACAATTTCAAGGATTTACCAGGGATCAGTCTTGGAGGTGTTCAGTTAACAACTATTAAGGTACTTTTCAGATATGATTTACTTACAGGGAATCGACATCAATTTTGCTTGTACTGTGTCATACCACCAACCTCATGGATTTTAAAAGTCAAGTATGGATTGATTTAGCCAACATAAGAACTAGTGTAATTTTGTGAGGATTACATGTAATACAAGTGAAAAGGTGTTGTATTTACAAATCATAAATTACTTGTCAGATGTGGTGACACTTTACTGTGCATGTTGAATTTCTTGACAAGGCTCTGGCTTTTGGCATAACATGATTAACTAAAATATATTAATTGAATGATTGATTTACCAGAATTTACAATTAATTTATTATTGTAGTGCAAGATAGAACCCCGAAAACCTCTAATATATTACGAATAGATGGCAATTACCCCAGTAGGTCTTCCAACTATTTGTAATTAATATTACAATAATTTCAATTTTGGAAGTAAGCTTCAGGAACTTATTGCGTTTGCCAGACAAATAAAATGATCTTGCAAACGGCAGCAGTACCACAAAAACTTGTAATGTGTTTCTTTATTCTCAGATACAGAGGAACAACAGTCCTATTGCTCCTTTCCCATTCAGTTGGTACAAGTGTTTTATTTTGATAGTTCTCTTGGGGGGGGGGGTTCAGGAGTTCAGAGGGTATTTCTAAAATTATAGAAAAATTTATGGAAAAATGTTTGATATGTGAGATATCACTATTATCTATTTGGGGGAGTCACGTCCCATGGCTAAATGTGCTCAGGACTTCAAATCACTCACTCTGTTTTTATCCTTTGTATAAATAATTATTATTTTACTTGAACTAGGCTAACATAGAAGTTGCTTAAAATAGAGAGAACTAATTGACTAAACTGTCATGTAAAAGAATTTTACAAATGTCTTATTCCAATTTTTTGCATGTAATTAAGTATTTCATGTAAGGTATATGTTACTTTCCCATTCAATTAAACCAGTGGTTTTATTTTGATATTTCTCTTGGAGGTTTTGGGTGAGCATTAATTTTGAATAATTTGTTAAAAAATTTGTTCCCATTTAAATCAATATTTTATTCTCTGATTTTGCATCTTACGAAAACTTCATATCTCAAAGTTTGTCTAACATTTAATTTTTTTTTCTTTTTTTTTTTTCTTTCTTTCTTTCTTTCTTTCTTTCTTTCTTTCTTTCTTTCTTTCTTTATTGAATGAAAACCTTACTACTCACTATCACCTTCACCTTGTGGTGTGTGAAAAACAGTTTACCTACTTCTGGTATGTGATAACCTTAAAGTAATAACTGACCCAGATAACTTAAATGTTTTTTTGTCTACTGTAAAATTGTGTAAAGGAAGTATGTAGAGATAACAGGTTTTCATGTGATGTGATGGGATCATCGTGCTTAGTTAAAATATAGAACGTTCAGATAATTTGAAGTCAGGATGTTATAAATTCAAATGATACAACATATCCTAAAATCTAATAAAACCCAGATTGTTAGTGTATGAAGGGGATCATGTATATACCTTGTTAATGATGACCGAATATGTGAAAAGGCAAGAAACTTTCATTGTTCACAAATGGTAAATATCAGAGAACTATCACATTTGCAACTTCTTTATTGTGTGGAAGCAAGAAGTGGTTTTCGGTGGAGGCCATAAGAATGTATCCAAATATCGTACTGCCAGATGTACTATGAACACGTAAAAACTGAGCACAAAATTTTCATTTTCCAGTCCCATTTTTTATTATCTTAGTAACAGCATTGATGAAATGCTTCCATTATGATAGGTTCCAAACATGATGGGTATGAAGGTAAGAGTCACAATATAATAAATTGATTTGAATTAATTTTGAAAATTAAATGTGTTTCCAGGTCCCAACTTATTGCAAATCATAAGATTCATTACTACATGAGAGAAAATCAAAACTTTGATTTCAATTTTTTTATTCAATCACACTTCAGAACGAGAATTTATTTTCTGTTTCACTCCGTTTTTTCTCAGATAAAAGTAAATCATCTTACGGAAAGAATTCGCAGAAAGGCAGAAAATGGTAAATACGTAAGATAGACTTTCCTCCGCTAAAAATTCCTTCAAGCCCTTTTAAAATCAAGAATAATGACTTAAAATGTTGAGATAGCAACCAGCATTAATATTTCCACAAGTTAATGAAATTTATGTTATGTTTGTAAATACATGCATCTCAGGAACCCGAAGAAATTTAACTATTTGATGATTAAGCAAATGTAGAGAATGATAGGAGATTCCTATAGTATACTTGTGTCATTTTCAGTACTAACTTGACTCGTCAGCTTATTCACCAGGATCATAAATACTGTTAGGATGATAATTTTTCTATACATTATTAAAATGAGATTTTGCCTTAGCCTTGTAATGTGCACTTACAAGATGACAACACCCATGCCCAACACCCTTTTGTAGAATTTCAACAAACTAAGGCAGTTACTACTGCTAAAGAACATGACCATAATTTTGAAAACGCATATCTAAAATATTGGATGGAGGTATATGGGTATTGTGTTTGTTATTGTCAGAACAAAACAAGATAAGGGGCAACATAGTATACAACTGTTGGCTGAACACCTCAAAGTGTTTTTTCTTTTTTCCCTATTATAATAAAAGTTCATTTGATCAAATATGCCAATTACTTTGTGTAATTTTCGGTTTAAGTTTTCCTCTACCATCTTTCTAATTTTGTATTATTAATTACACTTGTCGGTAATGCAAATTTTAACAATTTTTCAGAACACAAATGAGAATTTGTTGTATTTGCTAATTTGTCACAGCAAAATGAGTTAGCACATTTTGTTATTAAAACACAGTAAATAATGTTGGTTTATCTTGAACATACTTGTGAATAAATTGTGATAAATGCTGCTCGGTTAGCTTTGATGCACTGGTAGCATATCTCGTCTTGTGGCGTACCTGTGATTTTGGATATACCAAATTAACAATTTTTTTAAAATTTGAATTGGAAGCAAATTTTCTTCAAATTATAATTGTTAATTGTTATTTTCAGTGTAATTTGTAGTGTGCACATGTTCTAATGTACATTTTGTTTGAATTTATTTATATTAATGAATAACATACATTTATGTTTATTATTATTATTATTATTATTATAAACTATTGAGGTTTTCATCTACCTACAAGCTTTCTAATGCAGTATTTTTGCATGCATGAAGAATATAATTTTGAACATCAGTTTCACTTGTATAACCGTTATTTTTACTGTTTTTTCCCCGTTGTATCTCTCCATATAATTTGGTTTAGTGCAAAAATGACTTAAGTTTGTTTTTATGAAATTAGACTCATTTTAAATTGGTGTTGTTTTTATTGTTTTCTAATGTTGCTATTCTTTCTCTATGTATTGCATTTAATATAGATTGTCTATAATTTAGGAAACTCTTTAATTACAAAATGTTACAGTGAAAGTGTTGTATAAATGATTAAAGTGCTGACTTCAGTGTGCAGTGCATAGAGGGACAATCTCCATTAAACTGTAAAAACAAATTGTGTTCAGTTAAGACATCTTGCAATGTGAGTTGAACATTAAATGTTAAACTATAGTATTTAGGAGTGTAAATTCAGTGAAACTTACAAAAAAAAATTGACCAAAATTGTGATACATGATGGTGAAACATCATATCACAACTACACATATAGCGAGAGAGATTGCGTCTCTTTCAGTGATGGCAATATAACTTACAGCCACTGAACATTGTTGACAGTGTTTTTTGCCATCTTTGTACTGAGGGCTTTCATGTGTATCCAAGAGCAGAGGATGTTCGAAACAAGTGAATAAGGTGACAAGTTCATGCTATTCGCATGCTCAACAATTTCGTTACTAGTGTATATACATAGATCACTATTATTCCAGCAAGTGTAGCAAGAACTAGCGTGAAGTGACATACTTTCATATTTGTTGTAGTGTAGTTACAATATCAACACTTCTGAGCATTTTTATTTTGAGTTAATTATTATAATTTTAAAAGATGTTACTATTGTGATTGTATATGTTTAAACTAATTATTGCTGATGAATGTATGATGAAGTGTGAGTGAGAGATAGCTTGTTGATTAAATAATTTGATTGAACATTTACTGGAATTAACATACATTTTCATGCAACCAAACTAAAATTCTTCCACATCAATATTGGTACATAAAGAAACATCAGAAAATGTCAGCTGTGATGTTGATGTCAAGTATGCATATTAGAGAAATGGAAAAAAAAATCTTGATATCTGAAATAAAGTTCAGTTTATTCTCTTACTGGTCATTTATTTATAATCACTCATGTGATCAGTGGAATTAATTCGTCAGAATTTTCTTTCCCTGTTAGCAAGTGGTGCATGAAACCTGTAGTATTCATATTCTATATTTGAGTTGAAAAGTAGGTCTTTGTACAACATTGTAAGAATTAATTAGATGTAGCTAGAAAAATATTCATATAATGGTGTACCCTTGTAGCACAAATAATCCTCTTTGATGCAATTTTGTAATGTTGTATTTAATGAAGTATTTCATAAACAGGGTCACTGTATTGCGGAAAAACGTTTAGAATGCAAGAAAATAAAAGCATACATGAAAATGGATTGACATGTAAATACGAGTAGTTTTGATGCAAGTCTGCACCATAGTTAAACAAAAAGTTGAATCTTGATCTCCATGTAGCATATTTGATAAATAGGTTTCAGTTACTCAACTATCATTATCTAATAAATGCAAACTTAAGTGAAGACATGAATATTGTTCATTAGATGCCAACAGTTTAAATGATTTAAAAAATATGTCTTTGATATTAAATCATTAATTCTAGCAATTGGATGCAACAATTCTCATAATTTTTAGTTAAAAACTATTGCTAAATTACAAATTAATATTTGGTATTAAGACTTATGGTTATGGATATCACCTCTCCATTACATTAGTGTCTGCTCTTGCAAAGGGGTATTCAAGAGGCTCGTTAATGTCAATTATTATGGAGTCTGGCTTCTTTTAAGGCATACTGGGTGGATGGGATTTTCAACATTGTAAATAATAATTGACTTGTACCAAAAAAAATTTTGCCACTAAACTACACAAAATGTAGAGCACACACCCTCATAACACTATAATAAACTAAATATTTCAATAAAAACAGTCTTAACATGCTAATAGTATAATAATAAGTTGCTGTTTCATAAGGACTTTAGCATTGATGCACTGAGTATAAGATTTCAGTAGTACTCACACTATGAGAATAGACAAAAACACAAACTAATATTTGTATTTTCCAAAATCAAAACTGATTCATTGTTTTTGTATTTTTTCTGAGTTCCTGGGTATAAAGAAATTAGACACACCTCACTTGTCCATGGGATGCGTAGTTTGCTTTTTCAATTTCTGTGTGCTTTAGAAATTGGTAGTACTTATTCTAAAATGTAGACCTCAGAAACTGTGTTATCAGAACAATTTCTTGAAAATTACTTGGAAAATTGTAATGAATACTATATTGTTAAAACACTGAATTTTAGCTTTAGAACTATGATGAGATCAAATCATGTTGTAATGAAGCATAAAAAAGATGAGATCATTTCATACATATTTTGCAGAGCTTTGAATAACACTACTCATTGTCACTTGTTTTCTGAGCACTACAACACGAGTTACTTACTGTTAATAATAATTCGAGCAAAAGGTCTTAACCGGTTTTTGTATGTGTCTACTTAACTCTGACAGGAGAACATTTTCTGGTTTAAAAAACTATATAGAAAAACAGACAATTAATATATTTTCAAACACTGTACATTTATCACAATCTGTAATATCAATCATCTCTTCACAAAAATTGTAAGCAGAGTTCTAAGAAATTTTACCGCTTATTTTCAATAATAAAAGAATGATTATGAAGAAGCTGGAAGAAACATGTACTTCTTGGATAACAAAAAAATCCATTTTTCAAAGCTATCTTCATAAAAAATTAAGGCACAAATATCTGGAATTTAAATTCTCTTTCTCTGCAAGTTCCCTTTGACTGTCATTCATGATACAAGTAGAAACAATGTGCTTCTCTTTTTGCTTACATTTCATATTACTTAAAAATTATGAGACAATAATTACATAGATTTCACAAGATCTGACTTCTTTAATGAACTAACAACATTTTGCCAATACTACCTAATCCTCTTGTATATAACAGACTTCCTTCTTCAATATGATCCATATTTGCTTGTTTTATTATTCTCACACTTAACATCATTTCATATTTAGTAGGGCATTTCATCTAGTTACTTTAGAACACATTTTGTGCTAAACTTTACCTTTTTCCAATTATTTCTATCTTGCTGAAGCTGTTCAAGTAATCTCAATGGGAAAAAAACCCTTCACTGAACTTTCTAAATAAAGCAACTGACAGATGTTTCAAATCAAGTAATTCTGATGTTCTGAACAAGTTTAACTGACCCATAACATACATATTTTAACATTGAAACTAAATACTTCAAAATGTTCTCAAGAAGTACAAAGCCATATCTGATATGACTTGCTATACAACAATTATAAACAATAATTACATTACAAAATAAACTAGAATATTACATTAAATATCCATGATATAATTATCATGAAGTTTGACACAAAGGAACTATTTCTACAATGACTAATATACTTCCATTAACTCTCACTTTTCTTATGACCATGTTCTGGCATTAATAGAGTGATCAAAAACTTCCCTTTCTCAATGCATGCTACCATTATATGCAAATTATTTGTGTTAATTCTCCATCAAAAGCTTAGTAGTCCAGTCTGAATTTATATAATAGATATATAAAAAACTGGCCACCAAATTACTCAATTGGTTTCAGAAACACTAATATTTTGAGGTATATTACTGCAGTTAATACACATTTTCCAAGGATCCATATTTATTTTAATTTATTATGAAACAGTTAAAGCAATTTGCCATAAACGGCTTGCCAGCACAACTAGGAAAATTCAAAACATCAAGGAAATTGAAAGAACACAAATATTACTAATTTGAAGTCAAATTCAGTTTTAGTTACAAATAAATTTAAAGACTTTTACTTGTTCACTTTATACAGATGAATTATAAAATATTGAATGTGTAAACAAGTTAATATTTTTCCATCTCATTTGAAGAAGAGATGGAAGCAAGTCTGTGCACGGTGACAGGATCTGTCTCCCACCACCATACTTGCTTAAAGTCGGAACAAAATTCTTCAAAGATCATGTCAAAATAAGTTCAGGACCTTAGTCCTGAATTTATTTTGACATGATCTAGGTTGAATTTACTTCACTCCATACCTAGAATATGCATCAGCAAAAAAAACAAAGTATTCCCTAAACATTTTCATTTATACCCAGCTGTTGCTTTTTCACTGTGTCATGCGTTCACTGTTCACTGTGTTCCTGCTACATGGTGTCTTGTGAATCTCCTGCCATAATGTTTCGAGAGCAAATTTACAAAAGCAACTAGGCTGTTAACACTCGCACCAACTTGCAAGGGTGGGGACAGCTCTGACTGTGGGTAGCATTTTTTTCCCCACAGGCAATACAAACATTTTATCCCTCTAAACTATCCAAATTCAGCCGAACCATGCTGAATTCCTGCTGTTTTTTAATGAAAATTAATGAAACAAGTAAGAATTTTATTTGTAATTAATTTTTGTGAGAATATTTACTAAACAAAATAGTTTTTATAGTTGTGAGCTTTTTTCCCCCTCGGGGTAATAAAGTTAAATGAAAAAAGAATTAAGGATCTCTAAATTTACACTTTTTTAACTCATCTACTTTAAAAATCTTTTATCAATATTGAGAAAGGAAATAATTCAAAGACCATTTCACCCCTGCAATCTATAGATTGGATTCAGTTCTGAGCACAAGTTTTCTTGAAAACATAATTCAGTAATTCTCCAGGTCTTTTACTTGCCATTGGTTTCTAATTTTTGCAACTGTTTCAATTTCTTTGTATTATTGTCACACAGTATTGGATTAATATTAATTGTAATTACATGATAAATTGCAAAGCTCCAATTAATTTACCTTTTTAATACAATATTTTATATTTTTCGATTAAAAAAAAGGTCAAGTATTTTCAGTTTAAATATCTTTTAAAAGAATTATAACTTGCATGAATATTATTATTATTATTATTGGCCACCATATGATAACATTCTATCAAAACCATAATTCCTGAAAAAATGTATAATTCTTGCTGATATTCAAGACAATATTTTTTCCCCTAAACTAACCAGTAATAAAACATTATTCTTATCAAGTAAATACATAACTTTAATCCTGAATTACACAAGATCAGAGAGATAGAGCGGAGAAGATTACCATACATTACACAGATAAAATTTGCATGCACAATATTGGTTTGCATGAGATTTCTGTGCATAGTGTACATTTCTAAAAAAGTAATTGACTTCTGAACTTTTTGATCACGCTATTTGTTAGAATTGCAAAATAAAACTAAAAATTCACAAATATATAATTCTATAAGATAATTTATCTTTTCGGAGTTTTTCGAGCCTTTTGTTGTTGAAAAATGAGCTTCCCATTTTCTTTGGTGACTGTGGTACTAGGACCATTTTTCCAGCAACCTGAAAAATAATTTTATTAGTTCTGTTTTGTACATGAGCAATTTTAAGACAAGCAATTGAAACATGCATGTTACCTCTATGTTGAGGTTTAGGTGGTTTTGTTGATTTCTCTGGTACTTCAGGTCCTGAACTTCCAGAAGATTCTTCAGCAAAATATCTCAACATTAGTGCCATTTCTTCTTCATGTTCTTTCTGAAGCATTACTATGTGACGTTCTGCCTTCAAATGCGCTTGTTGGAGAGCATTACTAAGTGCTTGTATCTTCCACTTTTGAGATTCATTTTGAATCTGAAAATTTTATAAAGTGAACAGTTAAGATACAAAACAATGATATTTAACAATGATAACCATTGTCTTTTATTCCTGTGGTAATTTCAATTTTTAATTGAAAAAGAAACAATTGGTTTTTCTAATTTCTCTTCATGAACAAATGTTGTCAGGTCATTAAAAATGTTGTTATAATGAAATATGTTAACTTGTATTAAATTTATACCATTTATGAAAAGTTATTTTATTATATCATTAAAAATTGATTTGTAAACATTATCAATATGGAATTTTCCTCTGTTTGCAATAATTACATTCTTAACTTACATCAAGCTCAGAAAGTTGGATTTCCATCTTCTTTCCACTTTCCCTGAGATCAATAACTTTTTTGAAATATTTGTACAACAATGACCTCAGTTCCATAGGAGACAATTGCATTAATCTAGCCAAAAGTAGCTCTTCACCCTTAAATGGAAGAAGAGATTCACAATGAAATAGAGCAAAAGTAGTTGGGTAGGTAAATTTGGACAACTAGATGACAATCACACTTGATTTCTCTATGGGCACCTTTTCTCGTGGAACTTCAGAACTATTTAATTCTTGTGCATTCCTACCACAAATCAACTCATTTTTGTACTCAATAGCAGCATCAATTGCTTCTATGGCTTCTTCACACTCTATTAGCTTCCTCTCCTCCACATTGGACAAAGTTTTCTATTGAAAGAAAAGAGCACATACACCAATTAATTTTAGGGCAAATGTAAGTAAAATCAATATTCTGAATTCAACAACTCTTTTACCTTTTGAAATTTCTCATCCAAATTACATCTCTGATCTACAAGACAATCACGTGTCCGTCGCAGATTTCCAATCTCATGTCTTAGAGCTTCTTTCTCATAATCAATTCTCTCACAGTCTGCAGACTTCTCCTTCAACACTTGATGTAACTGAGATATTCTAGCACTCACTTCACTGATATTCTGAAATAATATATTTAAAAGTATTTTAATTTTTAATCTTGGCTGAAGGCAATAAATCATTCAATTAAAAGTACAAACAAATGGCTCTTCAGTACCAACGAATGTCAAGTCAGTGAACAGTAACTTTTCAATTGGATCAAAAATCACCTCATACATTGTACCACTTTTATTAAAAGATCTGTACCAATCACTCTCTAGAATAGATTATTCCTGACAATTCTGCTTGAAACAGTGCACACGCATACAGAGAATGTGACCACTAAGAATTCAAAATAGCAACAGCTCTAAAATAAGCCATTCAAATAGTAATGAAACACAGAAATAGATGATGCATTGCTCAAGCATCCTCTCAGTAAATGCTCCTATCTCAATACAAACAATATACAATATATTTTCAGAAATGGACATTGTGCATTCAAAATCAATGGGGCAAATTATTAACATACATCACAAGCATTAAATATTTTGTAATTCTCAATTTAAGAAGCTATTTTTGAATTAGAACAAGGTATTACTCAAGCAACATTTACATGCCAATCTTCAGCCTAGGAAATTCCAATTCTGTCACCAGTCAGATAACCAACTGCATTTATTCTCCCAGCTGTTGAAAAAATATGGCACTACTTGAAACCTTTCAAGGAATTTTTAATACATTTTGTTGAATCATTGCTCACACTATCTCACACTTACATCCACATAGATATTTTGTTACAACACCTAGCCTATTAAGAATTTCCTGTTTATACTTCAAATACTATTCTTGGTCTATTTGAAACAAATATTTTCCATTATAAAAATTTGATAATCACGCAATGATGAGACAAAAATATCACACCTTATCACTTACTATTATTAAGACATACCTTTGTCTTGCTCTTTTCTAGACAGAGTCGTTGTTTTAGAAATGCTTCTCGTCTTTCAAGCATGATTTGTTTTTGAATTAACTGTTCTTGGAATCTTTGAGAAGACTCACGCATACTAAGAACACGTTCTTCTTCTTCTTGAATCCATTTTAAACGACACTCAGCCTTTTTTGAAGTTTTATCCTAAAAAGCACATTGATATTCACAACAGATATTTGGAACATATATTTAAGAAATTTTTTTAAGTATAAGATGGATGTTTTAACTTGCATTCATCTCAAATGTGTAGATTGCTATTCTTGTTGGTAGCCACAAAGAGGATTGTCATGTTTATTTATTCATAGTTACAGGCAGCAGTTATTTAACAATTGTGAAAATGCTGGTAAAAGTTAATATATTGTGAATTGGCATATATTTCCACAAGGCAAGTACAAACGTATGTTTAGTTTTTATAATAGTAAAGTTTTCTATTTGATTGCCATTAGGCTTTACAGCAGCAGACGAAGCTCAGGCAACATAAAATACAGCTGGCCAGAGTAAAATTATGATTAATAAATTATGATAAATTAGGCTAACACACCAAGATATCCATTCATTATCCAAGATATTAATTTTATGTTCACAAAAAAATTAATGCCCCCTAGAACTATACAAAAGTACATAATAACTGAACTAACATAATACATGAAGAGTATTAATGCCCACTGGCAAACTATTTAACTTTTGTTTGAATACAGTAAAACCCCCCTTTTATGTTCGCAGAACTTACATTTTTCTGCCTTGCACCAATTTCTTACCAATCCCTTCAATACTCCTGTGTTCACAATGTAAAACCGTCCCCACGTTTACACTCTTGGAATTAAAATTTTCCTATGTTTACACATTTTCTCCCTGACACACACAAACATAAAGGATGGCTAATGATCTTGTATGTTTGTTCCCCCCAAGGCATAGAAATATTCAACTGTAATCAGAAAAAAAAAGTCGAATTACCAGTGTTGTTCTGAACTAGGAACTATCACTTTGAATCCTATTTTGAAAAGGAAGGGAAAATTATTAATGTATGTGGAATGCATACTTTTTAGAAATGTTTCATGGATTGCTGACCAATCACTGTTAATACGCAACCTAATAAATGAGCACTTCACTTCCTATTTCGCTATGAGAGAGTCTGCAATTCTGCAACAATCAGCAGCAACTGATGAATTTTTGTTTCTTAATCAAATGATCTTGTTGAAACAATCACAGATAGTGACTCATTATTTAATGCTTTTTCCCTTCTCTCAAAAGTAGGTTTACTGGGTAGTTACTACTATTATTACTTTCTTTCAAGATATAATGCATTCATTTTTGGTGTATGGTTTCAAAAAAAAGGTTGAGTTCATTTGATCATAAGAATTAGTGTATTTTGAAGTGCAAGACCAAAGAACCCCAACGACTTTCCTTTAAATTATTCAGAATTATAATGAATTCTTTGTTTTATTGTACAATCAAAAGTAATTTCCTATCATTTTTCTTTGATTTTTGGAAACATGAAAGGTGCAAAACAGGATTTTTACTGTACATTTGGGGGTAACAAGAGACAGTGTGATGAACACTTTGATAAATTACATTTGGGTGTTTAACATGCTATTAAAATTACATCATTTTCAAAAGCAACTATCATTAGGCTTGACTAGAAGGGAGAAAAACAAGCAAAGCACTTTCCCTTCCACTTCTTGTTGATTTGTGCCAGCACATGCCCAACAGGCATAAGAATCTTTGTAAATCAAGCTGGATATTATGATTTCTACTTTGTCAACTTAAAAAAGTTCACACTTTCAAATTTATTTAAAAGAGCATACCTTTGCATGTTGCACACTGAACATATACTTCTCTTCTAATTCTCTAATTTTGCATTGATCTTGTAAAAGTTCCTGCTCCAACATATGTTTGTACTCTTCCTCTTTCTTTAATTGTTTCTTCAGGCGATCCATTTGGCATCTTGATTTTTGTAAACTATTTTCTAGTTCTAACATCCTTCAAAACAAATGTGCATATACAAATATAAGCTTCTTATTAGGACAAAATTTCAATTATCTATTATGGATAACTTAGCATTCTCAACAATATAATTAAAAATATACTTATAGAAAACTCACTTTCTAGCACTATTTTCTGCAATCTGTTTCATGATTTCAATGTTTTTTAAGCGCTTCTCATACAGAATTGCTTCACTCTTAAATCTTTCTATTTCCCTTTGACATTTTACTTCATCATCCTTCAAATTATTTTCATGAGCTATCATAAGATTATTTTCTGCTTGAGCAATAAGTGTTCTTGTCTTATAGTATTCACTTTCAAGTTTAATACGTTTTCGTCTAAATCTTTGTTTAGCTGTTGCTCTCATTTTATCATTCTTCACCATATTTTCTATGAATTGCTCCTGTAAGAAACATTTAGAGTTATTAGATTTTTTCAACAAGGTGTTCAATATTGTTTCCTTTTCTAAATTCAATGATAAACATAAGATTAAATACAACAAGAAATTGTTAAAACCTGTTTAGCTTTCAAACAATGATGAATACTCAATATGCTAGCATTGCATATGTCTTGACATGTTTCCAAATTTTAAAATGAAATACTTTTACTTCCAATGCATCCAAGCCAGCTGTTTCAATTGGAGTGCTGAGATATTAAAATAACTGGTGTAATCAGAACATCATCAATAAAGTAAAATTCAAAATTACTTTCAGTTGTATGGTCCGTTGAAGTTCCTCAATCCGTCTCTGAGCACCTTCTAAATCGATGAGGACTTGGCACATTTGACTCTGCTTGGCTTCATTTCCTGCTGACAGCATACGCAACTCCTCACTTGGACCAGGCTTCACATCTTGCAGGTACGGTATGTAAGGCAAAGCTGTGGCTTCCTCCTCCCTTTTTTCTTGAGATGACTGATCATTGTTAGTGGATTTATTTTTCAAGTTACTGCTTGGATTTTCATCAGATGAACCACAGTGAGCATTCTGAAATCATACAAGTAATTCACAGACAATAACAGATAGAACATTTTATAACAATAACATTCTTTATCCTTCCAATATCTTTTAACAGTAAAAGTACACACCACTTCAAAATTTGAACATTTTCTTGAATTAACTACCTTATTACTGTATAAAAATTTCCAGTTTGGTTTTTATTTGTTTATTTAATGTCAAAAAAACAGTGACATACTATGGGGAGAAGTGCAATTTGCACAGTTCCTTGAGCTCTGGAATTTCTGCAACTCATACACATTAAGTTATTTATGAATGCTGATACCAATGAGCATTTTTGGCAAGTTAGTAGGAAAACATTGCTTTCCATGTAACAAAAACTATTTGCAAAGGCAAATCAGGTACCTATTTTAGCTTATCTTGCTTTTAATGATGGAATTGACATACTGTCTTGAGAACATGGAGAATGATTATTTAAATAACTGCATTCCCCAATAAGTTCAAGGAAATGGGTACAGATTGTGAAGCTTCATTTAAGTCCACAAGCAAAACCAGGGTCCATCTCAGCATTTGCTCAAAAGACCAGAGAAATTGAATGAAAAATCTGATGAACATAGTTCATAATAAAGAGAGTAATTACTATGATAGGTATATAGAGTAAAATATCTTTCACGATTCATACATCATAAATGTGTCCAAAGACCAAAGGGGTCGGCAACACACTGGAAGAAGACTAGGGTATCACTACAGTACACACTACAGTATTCAAACAGATGATTTGAGGAGCAATAAAAATCAGAATTTTTAATTACCGTTTTCTCATGAAGAGTTTTAAAATTCAACTGATTGACTACACTTTCAGCTTCTGTGCCAGGGTGAATACTTTTGCGTCTTCTGGGTAAATTACTTCTCCCATACTGAGGGTTTTTTACATCTTGTGTACCCTTTTTACTTTCGGCACCTACAAACATTTGAACATCATTTAACAATAACCATGTTACAGAACAGACAAGTAGATCGATTCTAACAATACATTCAATACAAATTAACAAAAAGTGAATCCACTGTAGTTCACAAAACTTTGTAATGAATATACTTTTATCTTTTCTATTTATGTGTATGTAATTCTGACTGCCAAAAATATCAATACATATATATTTGAAAATATGAAATTAATTACAACATTACAATTCTATCCAATACATCTGTGTGAACAAAAGTGTTCACTACCGATGATAACCTAGCACAAAAGGAGCAAATTTTTGAAGGAGAAAACATAGTTGAATTAACACTCAGTTAATACATTACTATATTTGTTTGTAATCCCCTAATAAATTACACTGTGCTTAAAATTAAGGACAATGAAGTACAAAGTCGTTGAAAAAACAAAATGTGAATTTGTAACAATTGTTGCATCAATTACCTGCACCATCTTCAACATATGCTGAGGTCATCCTTTTCTTTTGAACATGAGTCATCAAATTAGTATTTAAGTGATCAATTTTTTCATCTGTTCTTGCTCTCAATTTACTCATGTAGCGATCCAACTTTTCAACAAAGTCAGGATTTTGTTCCAAGTCACTTTCAGTATCAGATTCATTTTCAAAACTATTATCACCAGGAGACTGTCTTCCAATATCAGAAGACTTCTCAGTTTTCAAATCAGATTCAGTTAATTCATCTGTAGGAATAGAATATATAGTATGCTCACTTTTGCATTAAAATGAGTAGTAGTGAAATTTGGCAAAATGAAAGTGAAACAAAGCCAAGAAACATACTAAGCGACAACATTTAGAATTAATCAATAAATCGATTTATGTATTTAAAAAAATCCTGCCTTCGAACATGAAAATGGCATTTAACATTACCTATTCTTTCTAGAACCCTAGCATTGCATCCTCGCAAACTTGCAGCATCGTCACTTGCTACACATTCTTCACATTCTTGTTTCAAACACAACCATCTTTCAATTTGATTTTTCTCATCATCAGACAAAAATTTACTTGTAACAAGCTTGCTGAAAAGATTCTCAGCATTTGTAACTAATTTGAGCCACTGAGACACAGCAAACTCCAACCTGTACACAGTATTATTAAATGCATACATTAAATACACACACGGAAAGGAAAAAATTAAGACAACCAAAAACCACTTCAATGTCATTGTGTAAACAATACAAACCCAAAAGTGTCTTCACTTCCAGTTGCATCAATGGTGAAAGCACCTTCTACTGAATCACTATAATCTGACTTAGGAGGTTCTGGGTAAAAGCTGTAGCCCACTTCACTCATCATATTAATTATATTAAGTACTATAGTTAGTCTTCTTTATATATACATGTACAAAAGGAGGTGTAATTTACTGGAAGTACACCAATGACTGGCAAGGAGAACTTTCACCTAGAAGAAAATAATAAGACATGTAAATCTTTATTACAATTTCAACAAGACAATAAATTAAAATTTATTTCCTACCGGGTCACTTCATTTAAATTAATAAACAATATATGTTTCACTCTTCTCCAATGTTCTACTCAAGGTACATCGTAATTTACAATATAAAGAAACAACGGTCAACCAAAACATTATCAACTTGAAAATTAAATCTATAGTCCAATAAGTCCACGCCAAAATTTCAACGATGTTTCCCCTATACACACGCTTCACACAAACAATCATATTTACACGAAATGTTTTGACCTGTCATTTATACAGTGTATCACTACAATAATCCAAAGTGCTTCGTAGAAGAAAGATGTATCGGGCTATGCGTATTTAAACAACGATGCGCGCTATCTAACGGAGAGCATGAGTGACTATACAGAAACGTGGATTTTGAAATCTTTGGATCTGGTAGAGAAGAGGATCTAAATCAATCTAAACTTTTGAGTTTTAGCTGAAGAGAGAGGGTATAATTCATCAGTAGTACTTAAAAAATAATAAAATACGTAATCCTTTAACACATTAAACAAGTATGAATGTTTTGTTGTTTTTTATTTAATTCATTTATGATTGAACCGGGAGTGCTCGCAATACATCTGCGATATTCAATTCACGGTAATTTTAAGTTCCTGAATGTTTGCGATGCATTAGACGTCTGATATTTCATGTATTCGTTCATTGTACTTTTCTGAGAACGCCTGGCCTTTTATTTTTCCCCTTCCGTTGAATAATTTTCCGTGAGCACGTTGAAACATGATCGCTGCGCGATATCGGTCAGATACGTATTAGCATACAGTCGCATACAGTGCTTGATACAGTGGCACTGATGCATTCTGCGCTCCTGGTGAATGCCGTACGTGCCATGGCATTATTTAGTTACAGCCGTGTCTATGAGAAGTGCTTACAGAAAATATAATCATTCGTCTTATCTACGATTGACTGTCACAATTTCTTCCCAAACAGAAAGATGATGTGCAGGGGACGTCTGTAGGGAAATGAAAAAAATGTGCACCTTGCAAAACGGAAACAAAACAGACTTTCTAAATATTTTTGGGAAAAATGTAAAATAAATGTTTGTTTAAAACATGTCCAAATCATTTGTGGTAATTGTATGTAATATTATTTAATAAGATAATAAGATGTTTAATGATTTTTGTGTTCTTTGTCAATGTTTACCTTTCTTACCATACGTACTCATAATTTCTGTAGTGTATGATTCATTAACAATGGCATTGGGGTACATGTACAAACTAAGTAAAATACATATTTCAGTAAATAGAGCTTCAGATCATTCACATTCTCAGAAAGTTGCAGCTATATCAGAGAGATATATTGCGGGTACTGGCGCAAGTTACTTATTGCGGGCACTCCCGGGTTAAATGAATGAATGAACATCTTTAACTGGCATTGTTGTTCTCTTGACGAAATTCGTAGAATCGTAATTGTTTGGATGTTGAGTGAAATGCTGTAATTTAGCAATTTCAGTAGAAAATTGGAGTCCACGATCATATTCAAGTCTGTTCCTGCCATATTATATGTACGTCGAATATTATTTCCATCATTTGCCCACGTTTACTCCATAGATTAACACGATTATTCCGATATATTCATTCATGTTTGCTCATAATAGTTCAGAAGCCTCTGGCCGAAGGGATGAAAGGCAGAGAGTTAAAAGACATACTTCAGAAGTCTTCAAGGAGGAATTCTCCAGGCATTCAATGTCCACGAAGGGCCTTTTTATAGAGACGGGTTACAAAGTACTAGTGGTGCTAAAACAGCACGTACTTTCTCGCCCGTACTTTCACGCAAAATTACGCGGAAAGTACTCAAATTTTCAAAATATTGTCCGTGACATTTTTTTAAGTGTCCCCCAAAATTAAAATATCGGTTTCAAATTCAAGGGAGAGCGACATCAGCCAGATTGATAGGGAAATATCAATTTTGGAGAAAATCGGCTGAACGCTTTAGCCATTAGCGTTGTTCAGACGGGCAGACGCACAAAGGTTTTGCCGTCATTCGATTTTTCGGTATCAAGGACCCTCAAAACGTGGATTCTGGCTACACCTCGTGTTAGAGGACATTTCCAAATTTGGCAACTGGATTTATTCACTTTTTCGTAACTAGCGCCCTGTTATAAGAGATTTTCTACTGACAATTCGCCATTTTTTCGCGCAGCTCTACATAACTTTCTCTTAATTCATAGCGAGAAAGTAAGATTGGGGAGATTTTTTAGAAATAAAAATAGAAATTTCATAAATTTCAGACACAAGTTACGGGAAATCTACAATTTTTTTCTCCAAAAAATTGTACAAGAGCTTTCCTAAAGAACTGATTTTTTACGACAGACTTCGTTTAAGGCAAAACTGTCTTATCTTCAGTTTTGTACTTGTGTAATGTTAGTGTTTTGCAATTTCCGACAATTTCCATTGAAAAATTCGAGTGGCAACAGCGTTTTTTTCATAAAAAAAATTAAAATTGCATTATTTCACAAAAAACTACACAAAAACAACTCATACTTTCAAAAAATTGAACACGTTCTTATCTAATATTCTTTTTTTAAGGAACAGATTTCATTAAGGGAAAAATATATATCTTCAATATTTATAGTTGTAGGAAGACGCTTAAAAATTGCACTTTTCTAATTTTCGAAAAATCTGGGATTTTAATAAATTTGAAACCTGTGCCATTCTCCTAAGCGTCCTTTACGCTATCACAGGGCAAAATTTGATCTAAAAGATTGGTGCCATTTTTGAGAAGATTTTGGAAATGTTCTTAAGTATTTGTGTAAAGTATTCTAAACAATCGAATTATTCAGTTGAAACTTCCGAAGCCTCGACCTTGTTTAGATCGATTGGGGGATAACAATTTTAGAGAAAACCGTTTAGGCGCTAGCGTTGACTACAGACGGAGAGACTAGTCTTGCCATCAATTGATTTTTCTGTTTCAAGGACCCACAAAACGTGGATTCTGGCTTCACCAGGTGTTAGAGGATGTACTATCTATCTATAAATGTGTCTTACGAAGGCCCAGCAATAAGAGTTTTTCTATTAAATTCAAAATTAAGGTACGATTTCTCTTGTGTCAAAATTTTCAAAAATATTAGAGAGACTTCTCAGGAAATTCGGAGCATTTTCAGGTTATCAAACAGTATTTAGAAAATCATCATCTACAAAAATATCTCTATTTTCTTTTCTGAAAAATATTTCATCAAAGAATTGAAATGAAGCAGCTAATGAAATATTTTCCAATTACTTGACGACATAGATCAGGGGTGAATAACTTGCAAGGCCACAACTACAACCTTTATGTTTGCGGGCCATATTTTCATTACTCGGGCGATCCACACCTGACTTCCCCGTATTGTTGATCTCAGCAGTTTGCTGGGCTGCTCTAAAACGGGGGAGTGGAGAATGGAAGCAAGCGTACCTTTCCAAGCATAACGCAGTGAAATTGGGAAAAATTGGGATGATTTCGAATTTCTTTTTTACTAGGAAAATATCCTTCAATCTAAACGTGACATATTTTTACATTGAGGGAGTGTTGACCCCGGCAAGGCGCGTGCACTACGTACACAATGCTCTCTCCCGACATGCATGCAAGGGACTTTCACTTTCGACTAATTCCTTTTTGCGGGCCACAATAAATGGCACTGCGGGCCGCATGCGACCCGCGGGCCACCAGTTGGAAACCCTGACATAGACTATGAAAGTTTGACTTCAGAATTACCTTTGTAATGTTGAAATTGTGATTTAGATTGGATATATTTATACATTAAACATCCATATCAGAGTAGAAATACAACACTGGAATGAAGAAATATTATTTACTCATCTTTAAGTTTGAGCATAAGCTTCCGCATGTTTTTTTAGGCCCTATCATTTTCGTAAAGGATATGCCCTCGTCGATTAGAAACTGAAGAACAGTTATCTTCGTTGATGAAAAAAATGCTCTTTCCAAACTAGTGATGCTACAACAGCACGTACTTTCTCGCGATATTGTTAATGGTTTTGTAATATTAAAATATGACAACTTCGATCTTAACACTTCAGCGAACATTTGAAAAATGCTCAGAGGAAAGAAACGCGAAAAACAAATTTTTTTCAAACGTTTAAACGAAAATAAATTTTTGCCATTGAATTCAGTATTTTCACATTCTATAGAAATGTATTTTTAATACCAACTATGCGCGATGCCTATTTTAGCTGTAAATAATATTATTTGTTTATATTGCAACAAGCAACAGTGGCCGCTAATTGGTATTAGATACACATTTATCAAATCAGCATTTTTCATACCGGTAGCAACAAAATAAAAATGGACAGAAAACTATAATAATTAAATATAATAATGTTATATTAATTAAAACTACTCGTTTCACACGAAAATCTCGACATTCCCACATCCCACATCGTAAATGTAACTTCAAATTAATTTCTTCCCATCGCACGTCACACACAGTTTTTAACTTTTTTGACGTAAATAAATAAATAAATAAATAAATAAATAAATAAATAAATAAATAAATAAATAAATAAATAAATAGCTCTAAAATTATAGACACAGAATAATTCAATTCCATATTTTAAAATAACTGCGTCGCATTTAATTGAAAGGCCGACCGGATAGATATCTTTAATGCTGTAATAAAATGTAAAGTCAGATATCGTAATCAGCAAATGGTCGTTAGAAGATCTGATAAGGAGACCTTGACGAAGGCTGAACACAAATTGTCTCAAAGAATCGCAAAGTCTTATCTCAGAATAGAAAGGAACTCATAGTTACCAAACTGAAAATTCTTCACTTTCATAACATAGGCAATTCTCGAGAACAAAGTGTTGATTCTAATACCGCTTTCTAATTGTGTGTTGTGGGTCATTCCAATGTTAAGTCGAACACCAATTAATCTTGACTACTCAGATGTCGTTGTAATTTTTTATGTCAAGTATGATTAATTTAATGAGGCCAATCTGTTCTAGTTTTTTCAGTGTCTATACAGTTTCAAAGTAACAATTTTTTAAACGTTTGAGCATAACGGCGCATCGATAAAGTCACTATTGAAATTATAACATGCAAACTTCCTCAAATAACATGCAACGGCGACTGAGTGAGTCCTCTGCGATGCAACAAAGATTTCACTGTTAAGAAATGAAACTCTCAGCAGGCCATACTGCTTGACATATTGCACTCCCTGAAGGATTGTTTAGAAAACTTCGCGAATTTTTCCCTGGGGCGGTCGTCGCAGGGAAGTACGACTGTTTTGCAGTGGGTCCAATGCGCTCGAGAACATCAGTTATTTTCATCTTAATTAATGGATTCTTCATCGTAAATTATCTTGTTTTTTCTAGAAGATTTAAAATAGTTTCTAACTACAAATTTTTAGCGTGAAAGCCTGCCATGTGAAAATGAGCATATTATTTTCTTTATTTATGATTTTATTTTGTGTAAGTCTGCTCCAAAACATTAAATCTTGTTTAAAAACAGCATTTTACTTGATAATGAAATATTATTCATTTTTTCGTTTTGTTGTTACTTATGTTATTGTTGTTTTCTTTTTGATAAAACAGACAGCATGCACTCAAATGTGTTTTCCTCGCTAAACAAAAAAACAACAACAAAAAACAACAAAAACAACAACAAAAAAAACAAAACAAAAAGAGTTTCGGAGAGAATAACATTGAACGATTGTGAAAAAACAGAGGTCTAGTAGTTTAGTCTCATGAATTCTAAACATACGAAGGATATTAAAAATGGTGAGTTTAAATTTTCCTCAAAAGTGCTCGAATGTCGCTTCGTTTAATGGAAGTTATTAATTCAACTCGACAAATTTCCTTTCAATTAATCAATTCATTCATTTGCCATTGCACCATTGACATTCTTGGTTGAAGTGCTTATTATATAAAATCTCAACCTCGTATTTCTGCTAATATATCGTGGATGGGCTGCAATACTGGCCCAACTCGAAAAATACGAATTTTCGTATTATTACCGTCGTGTTGTAAAATTTTAGAATAATATTGATTAAAATAACTCTTACGAAGCCTTTTATTTATTGATGCTTTTTTTATCAATTATTAACCGTGTGCTCTTTTCATTTGCTGCAAAAAATGCTTCCAGTACTGCAAACTTTTTAAGTTCTACACTCTTTAAAATTACAGATAATTCATGACAACTTTTTTGAAAAAATAAAATACTGTCGGCAAACATGAAGTGCGATTCATTTTAGATTAAACTATTGATGAGCTGCAAGGATGTAATTTGAATATGTTTGTGCCTCCATTATTTGCAGAGTGGGTGAACTGTGTATTCATAAGTTGTACGAACTCGAGAAGACAAATTCCTGCTCAATGATGCAGTCATTCAATGACTCATGCATGAAGCTGTGCCCAGGAGGTATGAAAAAGGGAAACTAGTGGTGACTGATCAAGCACGGTGTATGCTTTCGGCTTTGCAGCTGCTGAGCAGCATATACCCCAACCTCAACTGTGTTCTATGTATTATATATGAACTTTGTACTGACGCGTTTGTGAAAGTACCGGGGGAGAAGTGACTTCATTACTGCTCCGAAAACTTTTCTTGTAAAACCAGCGTCAGTTTCGTCAGATTCTGTACCAAGAAGTCAGTGGGGTCCATCTTATTGAATTCTCTGTTATATCAAGATAAGGTACTCGGATAAGTTGCACAGTTTTCTTATGCGAAAACTTTGATAAAATCAAATGCTTCATACGTGCCCTAAGTTCAACGGACAAAGCACCCATCAAGCAAACCCAACACTTACTAAACAACATAGACTTAGATTTAGAATTTTTTGGGGTGAATGGCTACAAGTATTTGCTCTGAGTG
Source organism: Gryllus bimaculatus (assembly GCA_017312745.1). Lineage (NCBI taxonomy): Eukaryota > Metazoa > Arthropoda > Insecta > Orthoptera > Gryllidae > Gryllus > Gryllus bimaculatus. The sequence goes on along the minus strand of BOPP01000027.1, from coordinate 5,501,128 downwards.
ATTTCAAGTTTTGGAAGAAGGTATCAAGGAGGAGCAGTGGACGTTGATGAGTGTTAGGGAGAAACATGATGGATTCGCCAAGTCAAATTCGAATTTAATTTGAAGAATAATCCGAATGCGGATACCTTTGCCACATTTACAGAACTCCCTTTACGAGTGCTAACAATATATGCTCCTCTGTGTCTGGTAGATATCGAGCGGAGGTCCTCTAAATACAAAGGTTTGAGCTCAAAGTGTCAGCGACTTACTGACAAAAACATTGAAATGTTTACAATGGAATATAATTATAGGTTTACTTAGTAAATGGTTATATGTGTCTACTGTATATTTACTTTTTGTATTTACTACAGTGTCGGATAAAGAAGTATAAATCACCGTTACAGACTATAAAGAAAGAAAATTCAGCCCAAAATTATAGGCATATGCTAGAAGCTAAGTTCATGTAACTGGTGTTTAATTTAATAAGGTTATTTCAGCACCACCTTTTTGTGCACCTTTTTGTATATATTTTTCAAAATCTTCCCTACTTTTTCCGACTATAATTGGCACCTGAAAAGTAATTCCCTAGTAATAATTAATATAGTGCGAAACGTAAAAAAATATTATGAAATGATAAAACAAAAAAGATGAAATTTTGCCTTTGTGAATGGAGACTCAAATAAAAACAATAAATCGGCACCATCATATAACACGAAATTTGACATGTAATATGTAACTTGAAAATATAATTTCGCTATTTGAAAAATACATAGAACTGAATTTTACCCGATTACCCGATATACAAGGCATTTTTGGATTTTATGAAAGTCTGTTCTGTCTTTTTGAATTTTGAAAATATCCCTATACACTGAAGTATTGCTACTGCCACGCCACATATCCGCTACCCTCCAGCCGTTCTTTGTCACGGCCAACGGTTTACTCGAGGAAGATGCGGTCCGGCCCCACCCCCTTCCGGCTTAAGTGAAGAAATGGCTCGCCGGCGTACCGTTGGGAGCCACGGTTTTCCCTGAAGCAGGAAAAAATCAAAAATCAGTGAATAAACTTTTAATCGCCGGGGGCTGGCGGTGAATATCACATGACACTCTGATTTGAAGTAATTGAGTGTTCGTCTCCCCCCATTACACTCGCTAATTCGATACTAACGAATCGGATGCGAGAACCCTCCGAGGCGTGGGAGGGGAGTAGCCTGGAAGGAATTTTACGCGGAGCAGATCGCTCACTTGATTTTGACTTCTTCAGCGCGCGGTCACTTTTCCGGATCTCTCTTGTTCGGGTCACGCTGTGCCGGCGCTCTTCACCCGCAAGAACTTTGAGTAAAGGCCCATTTACAATGCAAACATTCACATAATCATGGGGTAAACATAAATGTTACGACAACGTCCACAAGCGGATTCATTCACAATGCGTTCGCATAAGCATAACATGTAAGACGTTAACTTAAAAGCTTGCAAGCTTCAAGATTATGTGCTTATGCTTAAGTAAGACGTAAGAAATGAACCAATAACAGTACGTTAACTCAAACTCGAGAATCGAAAGACGAGTGAAATCGATAGACGAACTAGCGGCATATGGGCCATGGACACAATCGATACCTCGAAATCGATTCTCGCATCCAACAAATAGTAAACTATAATGTCTAACAGCCAATATAAACTCATATTTTGCTTACGTTTATGTTAGACATTGTGAATACTTCAGTCTATCACTTACGTTAATGTTTATGTCTAAGTGTTCTACTTATGTTTACGTTTGCATTGTGAATGGGCCTTAATACTCACCAGCTATCCGCCATGCTTTTTGTCGACCAAGATTCCTTGCGCATAGACCGCACTATATATCCGACTATTTATCAAGATAGCCAGTATTATGTCGGCACACCCCGACCAGGTTTAGGCGAATAGACTGTAATGTAAATGAATGTGACGAGTATTCAAGGGAGTCAGCCACAGGCTCGCACCATATGCAAGGCGTGAGTTGACGCGACCGCAAAATAAACTGAATTTCATCTGCCGATATCTGCATCTCCGCGCGCGTAAAAAAAGCACTTCAACGAACACATGCGGTAGAGAAGCGTCGCGTCTGCATGACCCAATGGCGCCACCGCCGCCCTGGTGCTATTGACCGAGCAGGACGAGTCGCTAGCCTGAAGAGGGAATCTCATCGTCCTCTCCACCGCGAAGACCACGGCCAAAAACTTCGAGGAACCTACCAATGCCATGGGAATGCCGGAGCAGTACCCTAACAAACGGGCCACGGAGCGCGCGTGATTTTTTTCTTTCCTGTCTTTGTCCTTCACATCCCACACCTACACACACTTTTATTTTCATGCACTACACTAACATACATGTCGGGAGATCATTCGGTAACTTAAAGATTGTCCGAGCTCGGGTAGTTCCTCGCTGGTCAGAGATGCCTGGCTGGTGAAAATCCACGCAAGCTGACGGGTAGGTCGGCGCCGGATCTCGTTATTCAGCTAGGGAACACCAACTCATCGATAAAAAATCTTACACTATACTTACGGGAAAAGGATCCTAACAATTGACGCAACCGCAAAAAACACTAATTGATCAATCGCAATTAAGTTTATGATAATTCAGTTTAATCCATTCAGGAATGCGAGTACTCGTCTGACCGCTGTGGTGTGCGGATCGTGCCCGCAGCTCCGTAGTGTCTTACCTTGCTCGCCCGCGAGGG
>BOPP01000027.1:5454705-5495347 GCA_017312745.1 Gryllus bimaculatus | reverse complement strand
TGTCTACATCAACAACAATCCAATAGTACAGATGGAAAGTGTAAAATACTTGGGAATACATCTAGACAGACAGCTAACATGGAAGCATCATATCTTAGCCAAAAACAAAAGCACTTACAACTTCAAATAAGAAAACTATACTGGATACTAGGATACCACTCAAAACTATCTCTGGAAAACAAACTGTTGATTTATAAAGCTATTATAATCCCAATATGGACCTACGGCATCCAGATCTGGGGCATAGCAAGCAAGAGTAATCTCTCGATCATCCAGAGATTTCAATCCAAGACCCTAAGAATGATCGCGGTAGCACCATGGTTCACCACAAATGCAGCACTGCACAAGGACTTAAAAATGCCCACTGTCTTGGAAAGAATAGAATTTATCAGCTCGAACTATCTCCAGCGCCTTGAAAACCATCCAAACCACCAAGCCCTCAACATCCTAGACAATAGTGCAGATATCCATCGACTAACCAGAACCTCACCCCTACAACTCCCATATAGATTCTCAACAAATAACTGAAACATTACCCTCAGCTAATAAACTATCCCACTTGCAGCCAACCGAAAATAATACTTGCTGTTTGTTATAGAATGAAGAAGTATATGGGATACCGTCAATGGAAATCATTGTCATAACAATTCTATAACATCATATTTACTTATTATTTTGAAGAAAAAAAATAGATTGTAAATTTTTTGTTATAAATAAAAATACATATTACAATGTATACAGACAATCAAATTGTTTAATTGTAATACGAGAGGATACCACTATATTCAATAATTTTTCACTTCTCGAAAATTGCAAAAGTTAGAAATAATGCTAGAATGTACTTGCTATTTTAATACTACTAGTTGTTTTGTGTTGATGGATTAGTTTTAAAAAGTATTAATTATGTAAAAACATATCGAAACCGTTTCAGATATAAAATAAAAGTAATAAAATACAGATTTGTAGCTTTATTTTTATGGATTCGCAAGTTCATGACGCATGAGAAGTTGATTCACAAGTTAGATAGATTCGTAATTCGTCTGTAGATAGTAGCTCTCTTTGAAGTAATAGCGGGAAGCATGTGGAAAGTATTCTCACATGTCTGTGCAACTTTCCGAGAATACTGTTAGAATCGTTATTTAATCATATTTGTTTTGTGAGAGGAAAAATATCCAATTGTTTCTGGTTGCCGATGTTATTACAAGGTAAAGAGGTTTTCAAGTGATGGCTGAGATGTATTTGTATGGACGGAAATTGCAATATTATAACATTACGTAATCGTTACTAATACGGGAAAGTACGTACACTAGTTACATTTTTCCTCAATGGATGTGGAGGTGACGATGGGGTATGGCGTTGGCTGTGCATGTGGTTGGAAAGTGAATCTTGGTTGTTAGGAAAGATCTACCATTCCACAACACAGAAACAAACATCTATACCGGACCCTCGGCCCTCCACACCAAGACTGCTACAGTACCCTCGCCTTATGGATCTCGGTTATCCAGGTTGGCTAATGTTTCTCATAAATACTGTATAATATACAGTAATAATATACTGTAAATAAGTTTTTGTGGCTCTGTGACCCATATAAGTATGACTGGTTAAGAAACCGTTTCCCTAACCCATTAGCAGTTGGTTTATCCTTTAGTTTCTGAGCTTAAAATGTGCCTTTCCGCGTAATAAAAAGTTATTTGTACTCTTTTCAGAGATAAATTAATACATAAAATTGGCGTGGCAATAGCTGTATTGAGATAATGGCCTTCAGAAGCCATATTACGTGGGCATAATGAAAAAACTCCGGATACTGGTTGAAAAGGTATATTTCCGCTGCGCGATTAACATTCCAACCCATTACGTCACCTCGGACGAAAAACGTCTACAACGATTTATCAGAGTTATCAACGAATTCTTGATAATATATCAGAAATTATCAGAAAAGAATCTATCAGAAAAGTGGTGCATAGATTAGCTTGAAAATACAATGAACGTTCTACGCGGTACAAGATAAAATTCGCATATTTCCAAGTACTATTCTGAGGTAGATAATGTGTGTGTAAAAGTGAGGGAGAAATAAAGAGCCCAGTGTTAATTTCAATACAATATTTTCATTAGTATTAAAATAATTATGGCTGGTAGACCTGATTGATCACTTTCGTCGATTTCCCTTATCAATTACAGGAGGCGGACCCAGCATTGTCTGAAACGAGACATAGGCCGTACGTTATCATGTCTTTCTCTCCTATTTTTAATGCCATCCTTAGGGAGTGACACTGGGCGGATCTCTCATACCCGTGTGGCCTATATCGATCGACTGTCGAGCAGTCGGGAGGGAGTGGCTGATCTAGAATGTATTCAAGGAAATCAATTTCAGTTTCAAATGAAATCTATTAGGCAAATATATATGTTCATGTTTAAGTAAATTTGTAAATCTGCAGAACAAATCAAACAAAATGGTTTTCCAAAAATAGTATGTACACTGCTCGTGAAAAATATTCTCTTATAATTAATTACATATTAACCATAAATTAAATATTTTAACAAAAACGTTTTCACGAATACTCCAATAAAGTACTATTAACAATATATAACACTATATCCACGTAAATACAAAATATTTAATTAACGGTTAAAAGCCAACGAGCCAGACAGGCACTTTCGCATATCGGTTTCAAAGCATCCCAGAAAAGACTATCAGATAAATAAACCAAAAGCCGGAATCACGTTAGTCGAAAAAAGCTCTGTAATATGATGTTTGCAGACGATGTTTTTGCAAAGTCTCCCAGGAATCATCAATACACGATTCTTGGTTTGTTTGTATCACATTTGTTGCGTCGTTCCTAAAGACGAAGCGCGTCTCCTAACCCGTCGGCGTTTAGCGCTTTTTGAGTAATCTTCCGTTGCATTTTTATTATTAATTTGGAGTAAAAATCAATTACTCTTTATAAGTCATGTTAATCCGTATGTCGTTGTCCAGAGGACGGCTAGGTAACGTTTACGCGTAGGCACCTCCCACACGCACTCCTGCCTCACTACCCAGCGGCCAGAATTAGGAAGGATTTTAGGAAAGGAGTAGGGTTTAGGACACTTCACAGGGGTTGGACTGGCACCTAAGAAGCAGTTAAACTCTTTTGTCGAAACAAATTCCACATGAGATTGTCCGGGAATAGCACCCGTACCTACTGGATGAATGACGAGCGACTTCGCTCTGAGCCACCGAGCCATCATTGACGGAAATACCTCAGGAATGCAGTAAAGTAGACCTAACTATGAATTTCACGTAACCAAATTCAATACCAAAGAAAAATGTATTACTGTTAAAGAAGTCACCTAAAATATATTACTATTCATACGGGGACAATTCGTCATATTGAACTAAATTTCATATTGAACAATAAAAAGAAACACTGAACATTAAGAAAGTACTATTCGAGATCCGCTTATTTCTGACTCTCCTCAATGAATCCCGGGAATAGTCTCTCAACGCCGAACACAACAATAACATCAAAGTTAGACACAGGAAAGAAAGCTAATTTAGAAGAAAGATTGTTTAGCCTTGCACTCAAAAATAGTAATAAAAACATCCAAAAAAGAACAAAATAAACGCATGCGATAACAAGGAAACCAACAAAATTAAATGGAAGTGGATAGACCGTGTCATGATGATGAACATTTGCTAAAGATGAACATACGCTTTGGGGCCCCTCTAACAGACAAACGATTTTAGGTCATTAGAAATCACGCTGGTGCGACGCTTTTTAAACTTCAAGTGGTCCTATGGTCAAAAACGGCGAGGCGCAGAGATGTTTGGAAAATCTACTCAAGCAGCTTGATAAAGAGATGGACAGCTCGAAAGGGGCCAAGATTCTTTGAATTAAAAAAAAAATTAAATAATGTGACAGTGCTGTGAATAGCGAAGTGAACAATAAACAATGTAAATATTGTCTAAGGCTAAATGTTAAAAATGTTAGTGATTATTGTTAAATGTCTAATGCGAAGGTTTGAAATATTCAAAACGCCCAGCTTCCCCGGAAGTAAAAACCTACGAGCTACCCTTATCTTAAGAATGAGAAGTCTTGTCCGACAATTGGATGAATGACTAATTTAACTTAATTTAATTTAATAAATAATTAATACTATTTCTTGGCACCTCGCTGTCGCATGACGTCAGCCGTGATGTAAGAAGTGACGCACAGTAAGGAGTGTTAAAATTTATTCGGTACTATTAGTATAAGAATAGCCGAAATAACTCAATCAAATATTTGCATTTTTAGTCAAAATCAAATTGTTTAATTGTTTTTGCATTTTTCCAAGTTCCTGCACCTTGTCCATTCTTTTTAGATATTGTCCATAGTTATTGATCTGTATATGGTCCCCATTTGAGGTTTTTTTAAAACAAAACATTGTCCAAAAACACAATTTTTCAGGAGAGCGACAAAACTTGCCATAACGAAATGTGTAGACATTTGAAGCATGAACATTATTGTGTACCTTCTCAAAGCTGTTGTAAAGAGATGAAGTGATGAACGCTTGAGTGTAGTTCAAGTTTGAATTATATAGTCAAAATTATTTGATAATGTAGAGTGTGTATGGACTATGGTGATTAAAAAAAATTGAGAAATTTGCATATCAAAATTATTTATTTGGAGCAGTAATATTAGGTTTGAAGGAATAATGCAAGAAGTATTTGCACTTAATAAATTTGGAATATTATTGACCAACCTATTGTTCTTTGCCACTGCTGTTATCATCATTATCAGTGTCTTCGTTTTCCACATTAACATTTGCCACTGATGATACAGATAAATTTGTGTTAGCGGGTGATTGTAACTGTTAAGACAACTTCTGAAGATTCCTTTATGATTAAAATGCTTACTAATTACTACATCCTCTTTCCTCTATTTCTTTGCTTTACGTCCCTTCCACTCTGTTCTTCTTACAACTGACATATAATCCATTTCTTAGCTGTTACTTCCTCCCTTGCTTGCTCAAATCCACATCATAAAAATATTATGACACAAGAACAGGTTATACACTATCACCAAACGTCCAGAACATAAATATTGGTTTATATAGAATAACCACATTCGCAGAACAAACATTATCACCATTGCAGATTGAGATAAGCTATACTTGAGAAATAATCATGGTGAAAACTTACTATTAAAGGCCAATGGTTCTTTTACCAAAAAATATTGGACTGTGGTTCTTTTATCAAAACCACTCAAACTTTCGGAGCTAATATCTAGGGACAAGGGCTAATTTTCTTAACAACAACACAGTCAGCAAACAGCGACTATGAAGCTCTAGCAACAGTCAAAATCTCAAAATCTTAATCTCACTTTTTGGATAAGGATGCTTTTTTTAGAAAACTTCAATTATTGATATGCACCTTGTCCATTCTTTTTAGGTTTTGTATATGGAATGGATTGTCTCCCCATAATTACTTAAACATTTTTTGTGTCTCACATTTCATGTTAAATAGCCTCAGAAGTTCGATGTCTCTGTTATTGCTTGTCTGCGTGCCTTGCATAGTCTTGTTCGCAATGCTTCTTGCCACACACAATTCCTCTGTTTCCAATTCTTCGGTCAGATGTAATGACCAAACTCATCTTGATGACTGACTACATACTTCCCCATACAATTGCATTGTGCCAGGAGGCTTCAATTTGTCTGAGGCCTCTTCCTCCTTCCTTACTTGACAAATAAAGTCATCAGTTCATCATCTGTTCGAGAGTGGGCGACATGATGCATTGTTAGCAGTTTTCTGTTTTTTCGATCCATGATTCGAATTTCTTGCTCCGTCCAGTCCATGAGTCCGAAACAGTACTCGACTACAGCCACCGCCAAACTACCGATTTCAGATATTTTATTTCTAGAGTTCAGGGCGGATTGTAGGACGAGTCTCACTCTTCTGTAATACCCCCTACGAATTCTTTCTTGCATTGTGTCGTTCGTGATGGTCTCACATTTTTCAATGCCCAGATATTTGTATATTTTACATGGCTCAAGATCTTGAATCACAGAGTGCATATCAACTTCAATGCTCTCTTCCTCCCTTTAAATTGATTTTTGCAAACTTGTCAAGACCAAAATTCAAGCAGATGTCAATTGCTAAAGTCATTGACGACAGAGCATTTGGAAGAGAATCACTTCATTCGTAGCTAACACTTTAAGATCATCCATGTAGAACAAATGTGATACTGGCCTTTCATCACCACGGAGCTTGTAACCAAAGTCAGCTTGCGACAACTGTCTAGATAGTGGGATCAAACTAATGCAAAACAACGGAGGGGATAGCGAATCTCTTTGAAAAATACCCTGTTTATCTGAATACTTCTTGTTTCTACTACTTCCTGTATATTAATAATCCGGTACTCCACGACTTCATAGTAGCCTTGCAAAATTTTCTTCTTTTTCTTCTCCTCCTCCTTCTTTTATTATTATTATTATTATTATTATTATTATTATTATTATTATTATTATTATTATTATGTGGTGTTGTGTGACGAAATGGAATCAAACGTATGTGTAAGAAAGACTACTCTTCAGTGTAGCGTTGTGAGGTAGAATGCTGTGAAGACTTGAGTGTTGTAATTGTAAATTATTTTATTTTAGGTGAATGTAGACCTAATTAATATAAAACTAAGGTATTCTGCCGTCACGTCTCCATACTTATTTGCAGAACCAGCTTACCGCCCCTGGCTGCATGTCATAAATTTGCTAAATCCAGTATAATATTTAAACATTTTTTCTTATTTTGTGAACAAACTAAAGATCTTCAAACTTACTGTAGCAGGACACACTTAGATAATATACAATAAATTCTGACTTTCGGCTCATGGTTTTCGGTTACCCTCTCATTTCCTCTACATCACTTCAAAGTGCTTGGGAATTCTTGGGAGTTAAAAACGGTATCTTTTCAAATACTTCCCCGTTTGTGAGAACGCTCAAACCATGATAAGAAGTGTTCCTTGGAAGTGTCTGACGACGTTTCGGCTCATCTCTTATCTCAGAAACGCGGCAACGTGGGTGGCAAATGTGTTTCTGCACAGTGTCGCTGCCGCACGTTCTTTTCTTTTCTGTCATAATTCTTTAAGTTGGAGAATATGGAGAGGTTCACTTAAGGTTCCTTAGATTTCAGGATGAATTTATACTGCCCATATTTCCCAGATTGAGATTCGTAAAGAAAAAGAAAAAAAATCACGCCAGAAATATTATCTGACAGGTTTTCATCCGTGTGAGAGGTCATTTTTGGCTATATAAAGCATCCTAGGCCATGACATGATAACAATTGCAGGTGTTTGTAGATTAATTAATAATAGAGTGTATATTGTTTTGATCGATAGTTCATTACTTCATCCCAAAATGTTGTTAAAATGCCACAAAATAATCAGGAAACTAAAAATAAAAAAGTTTGTCATTTGTTACGTGTGCGGACCGATGATTAATTTCTTCATGTCTAGTACAAAGTTTCTGCATGTTTTGAAAACAGTGAAAGTTTATTTTCCATAACTTTGACTCAGAAAGAGGTAATGTGTGTTTTGGCAATCAAATACCAATGCAAATACATATATACTCACCTGCACATAGTTGAACTTAGTCAAGCATACTGCATAAACATACATATATTCATAAACATAGAAATCGCACACACACAACAGGCGAATGCAAAGATCTCCAAGCTTTACTCACTACACTTCGCTGGTGTCTCCATCCCGATTTGATGCCCAGTAGGATGCCAAGATGTTTACAATGTGAGAGGCGTGCGGGACTACGTCATTACTTGGCTGTTATGTTTTGTATGAAGTGTTCTGGCCCTTAAAATAGAATCGCTTTTCTTTTTTTCCATTTATAGTCATGTTTTAGCTAGTGTGCATTCATAAATTTTATTTAAAGCGTCCTGTAGTTGCATCATATCGTGCTGTACAGCAAATTTTCTATATAATATAGTCATAAAAAAAAAGAGTCCGATTTTTTTATTCATTCTAGCTTGACCATTGGCCCTCTGCAGCCGCATACGATAGATACATAATATTTATATACAAGAATCATTTGAGAACAGAACAAACAGAATAAACAGAAATTTAATTTTGAAGTAAGACAATACAGAAGTTTTATACATAAAAAGTGTCCGATGTTTGACACCAGCTTCCGTTGCGGGGCAGTACATCCCTTACCTTCCTGCATAAGCTGGTAAATAAATAAATAAATAAATAAATAAATAAATAAATAAATAAATAAATAAATAAATAAATAAATAATAATTATATTTATACCAAAAAACTCGAGTACTGAGAAGATATGCTACATGAATGCTACATGCCGGAGGAATTCTCTCGCAAATCGTAAATCGTTAATATCTTGATTTTGGTTCAAGTGAGAGTTGACATTTTCTTGCGCCTAGGCCTTCATACGAACAAGACATTTAATAAGAAAGTAAGCTTTATTATTAGAAAGATTTGTGCAAAAATAACTTATTTATATTTTTCAAATGCAAATAAATTACATGTTTACAATTTTTATAATTTATCTAACGTAACAATGAACAAAAATAATCATTTGCTTATTTACTGACGTATATGCCTCAGCGTTTCTTACGCTACAGTCGGAGGCTCTCGCCATGACATGTCACCTTCGCACGCGTTTGGTTTCATTGCCCAATTGTTAGTTGCGTAACTCTTTTGTAACTCTCAAAACGTTAACGTTTTTTCCTGTACTTAAGTTATTTTTTAAGGTACTACTTGTAGCAGTATATGGAAATGATGAAAACATATTTTGTTTGAGAGAAAGATAAAAGGAAACATTGCGTTAACGACTGGTAAGCAGAAAGTGAAGTCATCTTCAAACAGAGAGTAGTTGGAAGGGGACAACAAACATACGTTTTACTAATGTAATCAGTTGGTGACTCTAAAACAGTACCGTCTGAAGGGGTACGATTGCCTTAGGTTTAGTAATTGCATAGATTAACAAAGGTGACATGCTAAGGAATCGAAGTCTCTCAATGAGATGTAAACGGTCCCTTCTCTGCGAGCAAATGAAATCTTTAGAAACAAATGTTAGCATGGTGGCAGCTGTTGGAGGCGCTGCAACAACCTATCGCACTATTGCCTAAAATCAGTATCAACCATCCAATACCAAAGCCTAAGTTCATTGTACATAAACACCCCTCCGTATGATTCCGTTCGTCTCCCCCGGACACGCTCAGATTGACCTGCCTCATGACCGAGACCGCTTTAGATGTTTCAGGACATAAAATTGAGGTCGCTGCAGTGCCTCTGAACGCGAGGTACTGGTGTTCGAGTCGTGGCGGTAGCAGGATTTTCGACACTAGCTGCATAGACAGGACGAATTCAGTCAGAGACTGGAGGAGAATTCCAGTGGCCGACTGCAATATCGGTGCTGGAGAGCTTGCATAACGTGTACAAATTTAGGTGGCTCAGAACATAAATTGATGTCGTGGAAAACAATGCAGTGCTTTTGATCGGCAGGTCTTAGGGTTAGAGTCGTAATGATGGCTGTATTTTTTTAAACATATCCAATGAGTATCAAACAAAACCTGTAGTAACATTTAATACTAATTCTTTTCTTATTTATTAGCTTTCTTATTGCTTCTATTTAAGAAGCAGTATTTGGTAGGTAATTATAAGACAGATTTTATTTTCAAACGTGATAAGGTTAAAATGTATGTTTTTTTTTTTCATAATTCAAATATGTAAAACAGTGGAACATGGATTTTCAGCTTAAGACAACATGCGCAGATTACGCTTCTTTCACATACGTCACATACGGTTTTTACTTTTTATGATAAATTAATCAAATCAATTAAGCCAAATCATGTTGAGAGTTGAAATTAGTTATTTTTGACTGAAAATGTTGGGACCAAGACCAATTGTAGCGAAAATCGGGGAGAGCCAAATTATAAACTAGTAAATAAATATAACATACAACTTTGCAGTAAAAACATTTCAACAACAGCAACAAACACGTGCTACAACAGCAAACACTTTCTCGTACAATTTGTAATACTTATGGAACAATAAAATTAACTCTAGCTATGCCAGAATTTTACATATTTGAACTCGATTGCTTACGTTTTTCATACAGCAATACCCGGTTACTGCCCTTGGGGATCACCACGTCATTCAACATATACCTCTGCAAGTGCTTCCAAACAGAAAATACTATATTTGCAAGGGATGGGATTTGATCGTGAGTGTACATAGGTATGCGGTTTAATGTGCATTACGCCCCGAGAAGTTCTACGGTTCGGTGGTCCAGTGGCAGAGATAAACAATACATATCAGTACTTTTTGACAGGCTGAGTTTAGCTCAGAGCGAGTTTTGCTGTTGCCATTGCAGCGACTCTGATCGGGAGGTCCTAGGGTTGGCGATCCGAAAGTGGTGGATTTTAAACACAATTGCTGGGTCGAATTCATCCGCTGGCACGAGGAGTATCCTAGCGACCATCTGATCGGTAGTTTTTCGAGATTTCTTCCGTCAATACCAGGCGAATGTCGAAGCAGGACACTAAAAATCGGGCCGAGGACCGCGCGTGGTCTTTTTCTTCCTTGTCTCACCTCCTCCACTTACTTTCACACACATACACTTACATGCTCTGCGTTACCACACTTGTCGTTAGGCCAGTCCGGAACTTAGAGCTTGTCCCAAAGGGGCCTGATCCACGCTGTTTGTCAAAAAATACTCGCGCTTGGGGAATAATACCCGCAAGCCGACGTGTAGGTCGACGCCGAATTTCACCAACCATCGGGAGGTTCACCGCCACCGGAATAAAATCATTGACTGCCCTAGCGGAACTAATGTTCATAGCGGTTGACTTGCCAAAACATGTACAATACGTTTTATTGTTGTTGTTTTTTGAAAATTTAAACCGGGAGAGCTGACTCAAGACATCAACTGATGTCACTGTAGGGTCTCTGATCGGGAGGTCCTATGGTTCGAGTCCCGACGCTGGCTGGATTTTTGACATTAGCAAGATAGCTAGGTCAAGTTCAGTCCCTGTTTGGAGGAGAATTCTAGCGGCCGGCTGCTCTGATCGGTAGTCTTTCATGATTTCTCCGACCAACACCAGGCGAATGCCGGAACAGTACCCTAAGAAACAGACCACGGACCGCGCGCGATCTTTCTTTACTCTTCCTTGTTTTGAAAACGTGCTTACACACACTTTCACTTACATGTACATACGCTCCCTACAGTACCACACATGCCGATAGACCGGTCGGGAGCTTAGAGTTTGTTCCGCCTGGGGCGGTGCCCCGCTGGTTGAATGTACCTGTTTGGAGAAAATTTCCGCAAGCCGCAGCGGCAAGTCAGCGCTGGATCTCACCATCCAGTGAGGGAGGATGACTGACACTACATTCATAGGACTAATGACGTTAGTAGTTGATACCCGCGGAAGTTTCTCCTATGTGTTTGAAATTCAAATAGAAGAATGCTATTGGAAGCATAATTACTCATCAATCAATTGAAAATTCAAATGTTTTAAAAAATATGACATGTATGCCGCAGAATGCAGGGTATTTTGAACTCAGCAAAAATTAAAACTCGTAAGGGCTTCGTGTCAACCAGGGCTGCTTGAAACGAGCGACTCACTTGGAATGCCCCGGGCCAGCGCTTTTCTGCAGGCAACCGGTGTGGTCCGCTGTTCGTGGAGTCAGTAAGAGGGAGGGGGAATCGCTCACTGTTCGCTTTGCTTGTAGAGGGGAAAGGAGGGGGAAATGATGTTATTCCTGTGAAAGAGTGGCATGCGGGCCACTGTAGAGGGGGCCAGCGGGCAGTTGGCCCGAAATATTGAATATCGTCGATGAAGAACCAATACCGCGGTACAGACTTTGTGGCAGTTTTTTTCAATTCTTCGATTCTTGATGCCAACAGCCATAGCCCTTTCTCCTTCATAGTATCAAAAATGTAATATAACTCACCATAAATGTTAGATTACATTTACCATTGTATTAAATGGTACCCGTAATGCAGGTATGTCAAAAATGCCAAGATGTCAGGAGTGTCAAGGATTTCAGTTACGCAGTATTGTTTTTCAACGACGATGTGATTCCTTGATGTACAGAATTTTCAAAAATTGAAACGTTGGCTTCAAATTCGCAGAGCTACGAGAACGGCCAGAACGATCGGGAAATATCCATTTTGGTGAAAATCCCGTTTACTTTTGGACACTAGGGTTGTTTACATTCTGACGGACAATCCGTCAGACTGACATTTTGAAAAAAAATACAGTTTTCGGTACCAGGGATCCACAAAAAGTTATCTGTCAACATATTCGGCCGTATTCCTGCATCGTTACATAACGTTCTCTATATTCGGAGTATGCGAGAATTTAAAATATAAAATATTGGTAAGACCAGCAATTGTACGTAAGTAGAAGTAAAAATGTACAAAGAGTCAAGTATGTCAAATCAATATCGTTCGAAAACTATTTAGTCCAGTTGAGTCCAGTTTGTGTCGATGGAATATGGATAATAAAATAAAATTATTAACGATAATGGCTCTACCAAAAGCCAAATACTTTACATATTATAAACGTTACTGGGATATGTTAAAATAACCAAAATTATTTTCGCTACACCAAAAAACCTAAATTCAGTTATCCAAATACAGTTTTGGAAGATCAAATTATACTAGAAATTAAGAACCTCTAAATTAAAGATATAATAGTGAAAGATAGAAAGCTATCACCTACGAGTCTAATAATCACAAGTGGCTGAAGCAGCAAATAAGAAGGGCACAATTCAAAATGTTCTCTGAATCAGAAGCGTGCAGGCGTATGCAATCCAGAGTGATGTAATGCCATATGGCATGTAAGTATGCGTGAATAAACGTAAATATGCAAGTCTAAAAGATACTCAAGGGCATGTTGGTAATCTAAAGTCTTTTAAGGGACCAGACAGGAAGTGTTGGGAGGAGTATTGTCGCCTTTATTAATTAATAGATTGTATAGGACACAAAATATAACAAGCAACTACATAGTGCATTACCTGAAACTATTTCGATACAGACGTAATTCGTAATAGAGAAAGCAACTGATCTCAGGCATCGAAAACTCTGCAGTGGAAATGTTCCTTCGTCTTTATCGTTATCAAATGAGCTACTCTACAAGCCGAATGTTGGCCTTGCTCTTTTGTTCTCTGTGCTCTTCCCAGGCAGGGTGCAAATAAAGAGAGTAATTATTTTATTGTTATTATAAGCGACAAAAACTACATTCAAGCGATTTCAAGGTCTGGACCAATAGAAGTGTTGGGTCTAATAATTCATTACTTTTTCGTGAATTTTCGCCAAATTTCTATGCGTTCAAAAAAAGGAAGAATCTAGTGAGATTTTTTATTCCGTTATACACATTTTGTATCGGGAGTAGTAGGTTAATTAATTTTCGGCAACCCTAGTTCAAATGGTGCAACACACAAGGGAGCCATCTAATAAAGGCGGCAAAAATGTAGGGATTTTTTCAATATTGGCATTCTTTTTTTAAATGAAACATATTCATTCTTCACAAATATAAAATCTTTTAGTGTTAAATTATGGGCCGAAAAAATAAATACCCTAACTCATAAGTATAAATAATACAATTTTCGGAGATTGTATCTATTTCGTATAATATGATATGGGATACTAATGACTAATAAAAGTCATGCAGCAACTGTGATGTCACCGCTCGACTCTGGTTAGCGACCTTCATTATGTACCCGCTGTTTTACTTTTAAGATTTCAGATTCAAATTATTGAAACATGATGCCTATCTTCTGTCAGGTATCACAAAAAATTAAATGAAATAAAGTACTCTTAAACGACACAAGACTCAATTAGGATGCTAGTAGTTATTGAATCACATCGCTGGTAGTGATAACCCGTCAGCAGAAATTTACATAGTAGTGCCAGTTTCATCAAAAATTTGAATTTTCAAGATTTTGAAGAAGTTTTTTTTGTTTCTCGATCTTACTGTTACTTACCATTCTATTTGATTAAATTTTGTCTCCGGATAAACGCTCAAGGAAATGGCTAAGGTTTTTTCTTTAAAATCCCTGATCCCAAAAGTTCAATTTTTTTTGCGTATAATCTACAACTATAATATTAAAGATAGATTTTCCTAAATGAAATCTGTTCTTTAGAAACATCTTAAAATAAGGTCAGAACAATTTTACGAAAATACGAGTAGTATGCAACTTGCATCAAGTTTTCTTCGAAGAAACACGAATTACTACACTTTGCACGTTTTGTGTAATCATTGGTTCTACTTTTTTTCTCGTCTCACTGCGTACTTAAGTAGCAAAGATTGGTGTTGAGTGAATAATAATAGATAAATGGTGATTTGAGAAATGAAGCTCGCCACAACGCCGGCGTCGGTAGCCGAATTGCTTATTCCTCTCCGTGAAATCACGGAGGTTAAACAAACACAAGACACCGCGGGTTCCTGGATGCTTCACTGCCTGGAAACCCGGGAATCTAATGACACTGAGGCCCTGGCTTAAAAAAGCAATGACAGCTTAAACGGAGGATTACTCCACGTTCGACGCCATTACGGTTCGAGAACGTTGTTATGAAAAAAAGAAAAAAACAAACGAAAACGATAGCCTCGTGACTCTCCTTGCCGATTCTGCGAGACTGCTCGTCATTTTGCCTGCCGGGCAAATCTATTGTCTTTGACTGCGGAGTGCGCTCGTGCCCGCCCCTGCTCTACAACTTTGTATCTTGTTAAATGCCTTACAACAGCTTCATTTATATAAACATAATTTTTTAACCTGTTCACTCAGTATTCATTGCACTCACGTTGAAACGAAAAATTACAACCTCCTTAATTTACTCCATCTTATAATTATCCTGAACTCTCAAAATTAAGGGCAATTAAACAAAAGTATTCAATAAACAATACTCCTTGGATGGTTCATGAACAGCGAGCTAGCTTTCTCTTACACGGTCCCGGGTTTGACTTCCGGCTAGAACAAAAATGAATATGTAATACAAATCGTCTCCGTTTCTACAACTGCGAAGCGAAAGAAAGCTCAGGCAAGTCAAATGGGCTAGGTACGGTAATGATATTACGGCATGCTCGCCCTATGCCCTCCTTACCGACAGGCGTGGATAGTAAATAATAACAGGTCTGGCGTGGTATAAGCAGCGGACTGTACATTGACAGGTGATTAATTTAAATACTTACCAATTCTCCGTCACTCTGAAGGACCACAATGAATTAAAGCCCAAGGTATCTGTTTCGATCGAAAACACTTCAATGAAAAGCAGTGTAGATTATCGCAATTGTTAAAAACATTAACAGAACATTAAAGACAAATTAATTTCAGCCATATCTTCAATCAAACAAAGTGCCAGGTTCTTAAACAACACATACTTTCTCGCAATATTTCTAAATTTGCAATTTTCGAAAATTCGGAGAGTTCAACGAAAATGAGGCTGTTAGCCTCTGCGAACTGTCGAACACACTGTTCGACATGAGCCTGGCGCTCATACCCGCAAGCTTGCGGCATCCCTCGCACACTGCGTTATCGCGACAGGGGTTTGTGAATTGAATTGGCCTTATTTTACGTGTCGAGACTCGGGCCATCAGGCCCGCTCTTCCGTCTGACCACGCAAATTTCGCTACGCTCCTTTCATCTAGCAGAGAAAGAAGGTTCTTGGGCGAGAAACAGGCGATTTGAATTTAGCTCAGAGGCGTCATTTAGGCTTGAGGATCTTTTACATGCAAGTAAATCTACGAACATGGGACAGCCGGCTTTACTTCCCCTCCGAAGGAAGGCGTACGAAGGATTTTTTTCGCCCTTAAAAATCCACGGCTTCGACTGGGATTGAACCCGTCAACTTAGGTACAACAGTCCAGTACGCTAACCGTACCGCTTAGGTACACCACCGCCGCCGCCGCCTTATGGAACAATGTTCCCTTTTGCCGGGACCACCCGCTTTCATAGACTCGCTATGACCACGTCGTCACCCT
Source organism: Gryllus bimaculatus (assembly GCA_017312745.1). Classification (NCBI taxonomy): domain Eukaryota; kingdom Metazoa; phylum Arthropoda; class Insecta; order Orthoptera; family Gryllidae; genus Gryllus; species Gryllus bimaculatus. Next base: position 5,479,377 of record BOPP01000027.1, on the reverse strand, counting down.
CCCGCCACAGCACCTAGGGACTCTCACACTTGGGCTTGGCACTCACCCCATCGCCTATAATGGTGCACTCCATAGGTGTCCTTTTCTGGATGTGTCCACGCTGCCCGTAGTGCACTGCGTTGCCGCGTGCTGAGAAGCGGACGACATAATATTGAATATTGTGGAGATTTCGCAGATCTAATTTTCCTTAAATTCCCTGGATTTTCGAAAATGTCAAGAGTTCAATTTTTGCGGCATCTTCCAACAACTACAGTATTAAAGATATAGATTTTTTCTTAATGAAATGTGTTCTTCAAAGATTTTTCGAAACTATGAATATTTTTTGCATAATTTTGCGTGATATAGGTAATTTTTATAAAATTATTTTCTCATAAACGTCTCCACTTTTTCCCTTGTATAGAGCCCAGGAAGAAAAAAGTGATGGTGGTCTCATTTGTTTCGAGTTAATTTTTTTCGAAAATTGCAAAAATGTTTTGAAAAAATAAGTTGTTTTCGAGTCATTTCTACTTTAAGTTAATGTAAAGTATAAAAAACTATTTTCTGAAACCACCAAAGATTTTCTTTAATTGCTTTCTCGGATATAGCGAATGAGGCTTAAAAATTAGTGCAGGTTTCTTTTTCGGGAAACTCAGCAATTTCAAAAATTACAAACCAAAAATTAACATTGTTAAACTACTACAAAGATAAGAGATATTTCTCGATAAAATCTGTTCTTGAAAACTACGTCTTTGAAATAACCTAATTGAATATCTCTGAAGTGTTGGATATTGTAAAAGAAAATATTGAACTTTTTTATGTGTCAGGAAGGCTGATTTTAGTTTTGAGGCTGGTAGGTAGGGGTAACGTGGTTGGTGTGTTAGATCTAACGACTTGCGTACGAATCTCAGCTTGAAGAAAAACGTTACTGGTTGTAAATAGTTTTGGAGATTTATATAGTATACTATAATAGTACTAACCTTTACAAATAATACGAGGAAGTATGTGCTGTTGGATCACCACTAATTGTTGTTGTTGTTTTTGTAACATATTCTGCAAGATCAAAAGACCTGCAGATCACGTAACTAAACGAATCGTGTAAAAGAAAATATAATTGATTTTCCTTTGATCTATGACTCCTCCTGCAAAAGATAACACGTGGGACCATGTACTCGAAATGAACAAATCTTATCTGTGGCTTAGAGATAAAGTTCCAAAATTATCATGGAATACCATCAAGATATTAATATAATTTTGTGTACAACTGGGTGAACACTGCTATTGCTCAGTCATGTACAATGGGACAAAGAAAGTCATTTCGAAAGGATAATTCATTATTTCTCAAAAAAACTACATAATCATTAAATTGACTCATCTCTGTAACTCCACGCATTGTTTAAAAATACGCATCGCTTCAGGGTAATAAGTTTCAGTTCCGACCTCCATCCAAATATTTGGAAGTCACAATTTTTCCTTTTTATATATGTAATCATGATAGAGAAAGTATTGTAATGCTGAAGAGCAATTTCATTCAAACTATAAGTCGCGCCTCCCCAAGGCGGAGCGAAAATGTCTGAAGGGAGGCGAGAACTTCATGATAATTTTAATAATGTTCCAAATCTTAATAATGTTCTAATTATTTTTACACTAATAAATTACTATCGGAATACATATGTGCCTTCATTCATTTTAACGAATGGGGGAGAAAACATTTGTATAATAGGTTGTCGCATTGCTTCCATGAAACCAACATTGTAAACTATCAGTTATTTTAAATGAGCTCTGTCAGTTGGCGCAATAGTATACGGGTCGCTTTGTTGTGGCGTGATTCATTTCAGAAACTCTGTCCGAATTTTGATGCTCTGTAAAGAACCAGAATCCAGAGTTAAATAAGACCTGCTTCCTTTTTCCACTTCTTCGATTTGTGAAAAAGGATTTTCAGCCATGGCGGTGATCAAGAAAAATATAGATCAAGAATAAATCTTCAGAATGAGTTGCGTACTGATATTTCTAAATTAGTGCCGAGATTCAATGAACCCTGTGACACCAAACAAGTCCATCCTCAGGGGCGGATCCAGAGACAAATTTTGGGAGGGGAAATTCAAAATGTTTTGGTTGAATGTGTCATATTACAGATTTTGTAAAATGCCGCAGGCTACACTCAACTTATACTGCGATACAATTTTATTCGTTTTAATAATTCTCCGAAAATATTTTTTCTTTAAAATTTCGTGACAGATTAAAAGTTACTGAAAAATTTTTGGAGGGCAATTTCCCTCTATGTCCTCCCCGTGGATCCGCGCCTGACGCGGACTTTTCTCAACTATCAATATGTTGTTGTTTTGCTCACTTTGTCAAACATTAATTAAATTCATTAATTACAAGAGTGAAGAGTGCAAATCACTTGCATTATTTATTTTGTACACTGTAAGTATATAATACCAAAGTATATATGATAGCCTTACATTCAGGAAATAAGTTTTCTGGCTCCTATTCGTTGCATATTACCTTTTCGTACAAATAATAGGCCAGCTAGGGTTACCTGATCTAAAAAAGAGTAAATACTTTATATTGCAGATAAAACAAGTAGTGCTATAAAATTATTTTCTTACATTATTTGTAAAGGATTCGCAATATTATACGATTACACTATACTATACACATATTATACTGTTACATAATGCAAAAGTGTTTCAAACCTGCAACATTTATTTCTTCTCGTCCAAGATACAATTCGCCTTGCATTTTACCGCTACACCACGCATTTGCTCGACCTTACTCGCTTTTGCCGATGCTAAAAAAGGTAATGATCTTTCCCATCATTTCTAACTTATACAATTTTTTAAATTGCGGATAGTTCAGCAAAAATTAGACCTGCGCCAGTTTTAAGTGCCCTTTGCTCTATCCGTCAAAAAAATTAAAGAAGGAATTTCGAGCCATATTTAAGATAAGGTTTTGTCTTCATTTCAAACAGAAATTAGGCAAAAACTGCTTGTGTTTTCAAAAAATATTGCATTCACTTTTTTAAAGTTTTGATGTTTTAGATCAGATTTCCTTTAAGGCCCTATCAGATTTCCTTCTTCTCAATCTTCGATTTTGTGCTTTTGCCATGCTAACTTTTTGAAATTTTCGAAATAACAGAGAGGTCGTCCGGTATCAGATTCTGTTTTTCAACGTTCTTTGATACATACGAGAAGAATTTTTTGAAGAAAACATTTTAACAGTTTTTTGAAAAAATATTTGTTTAAAAATTGCCTACATTTCAATTACAATTTCGCAAAAAATACTCTTTTTCGAAAAATTGTACACGAACTCATTTCAAGACCTGTCGAACAAGTAGTAGTCGCGAGGCACTCAAGCTTTATTAATATATGAATAAATATGTATGTCTAATATAAAACAAGCAATAATATACAATTAGCATAAGTTTAAAAATACAATAGTATAACATTTTACAAAGTAACTTTTCGAACTTTCAAACTTACACATTTTTTATCATACTTTCTAAATTAACATTGTTGCAGATTTCACTTTCAGTTGATAACATCTCTTGATCTGTTAATCATTCTTGTGACATGATTGATCGTAGGAAGTGTATAATAATTTTTAATTTTGAAAATTTTTCTCCTGTGGCCACAGTAAATGGCAAAGTTAATAAAATTTGCGTTATCACGGTAATATTAGGGAATCCCCCGGTTAGTTTATTTTGACATATAAATTGTAATACTTCAATTGGTGAAGAACTTGATTTAAGACGTTTCGTGATTACATTTAATTCATCTTCAAGTTCTATTGCTTTTATATTTTTTCGATTATCTGCATCAGTTTCATCGGTCAGTTTTAATTCTAGATCCATTAATTCTTTTAAAGCCAGATTTACTCATCTCTGCTAGTTTGTTGAAGTCATTAAAAAATTAAACGTATCATTTTGCTCTTTAAGCAATTGAGACCTTTCCTCAATAGATGAAACTTAAAGTCAATGATATTATTAAAAAATGTGTTCGGAAATTGTCTTTTGGATCGTTTGTACTCCCATCGTCATGTTCGGAAGCGAACATAGTTTTCTTTTTCGTCTGCGTGTAGATGGCGGGAAATCTGCACTCGTATTAGCAAGCTCGGTTTAGCAAACTCAGATCTAAAGTTAAGCATTTCATCAAAATTATTGCGATATGTCTGAATGTTTGTTTTAAGAAGAGCTAAATTTTCGACACATGATGAAGTAGGTAAATCAGGACGTTGCAACATTTTCGAGACGATGTTCACTGACGATAATGATTTCATACCAAATAACAAGGGACTAAAGAAATATTAAAATATTAAACACAGCAATATTTTGAGTTTTCAATTTAAAAATATGTACTTAAAAATTAGCAATCCTTTTTCTGATGTGAATAAAACTTCTTTGTTAGATTTTTGAAAGAAAATCAAGTTTTGAGTTTTTTTATTTAATATTTCTTCACTTTTTTAAACTTTTTGTTTTCTCGTTTGTGACACTCTTCTCCACCCAATCGTTTTCACCTGTTACTCATATATACAATTAATTAAATATATGAAACGACTTAGAGAACAGTTTCTGCAAAAAATAGATCGAAACTGATTCGAAAAACGCCTGTTTCGATGTTCAAGTGCCTTATCAATTACTGAGTTTTAAACTACCATCGATCATTTAAACAATACCGCCCTACAAACTGTTGTTTATATCATGAGACGAGTGAAATGTGAAACTTTTGGTATCTATGGTTGTACTTCTACCTATTTTACTAACTCACATGGATATAAGTGTATTGCTCATTGATATGTGTTACAAATTTTGTTTTGTTTCATTCAAAGTTTTAAATAAGAGATAATTTTTTGCGACCCTGCACCTCACGAACCAGGGCCACGACGGCGCTGATTCGTCGGGTACTAATTGGAGAAACTACGGAAAACAACAAATCAGAGCAGCTGGTCACAAGAATTCTCATACAAAGCGGCTGAACTCGACCTACCTCTCTAGTCAGTGTTGAAAATTCCTCCACCATCGGGATTCGAACAGTGTAACCTCCCGTTCAGAGGCGCTGCAGAGGCAGCAGCAATGCTGTCTTTGAGCTAAACTCGGTCGGTACTGCTGAAATTTGATATCTGACTTTGGTATCAGCCTGGAACTTAGTATCAAACAAATAATTCCTGGATCCTGGAGTCAGTGTTCAAAAAATTTGTTAATGAAAGTCAGTGCCTATAAAATTGAATTGAGTCAATAAGTTTGCAATTGATTCCACAGCCTTCATATTTATAACACTAAAATATCTTTTCATATTTGCCTTGTGATCAGGTCACACGTTTTCAAAATCTTCTGTCTGAGAAGTGTTTCATCTCGATTCACGTGTATGCGTAAGTGTGTCGTACAGACTCAAGGTTTCATGTAGATCGCGAAAGCTGTATTCAAGTCGTACTAGTTCGCTAATGCAAAGGGAAGCATGGTTATAGGGATGCAGTGAGGTTAGGTTAGGTTACGTTGTATCATGAAGGACTGTCACGGTAGAACTTTAGTCTTCACACCTCGTTTCCCATTACAAATTTCCCGCCAGTAGTCTAATTTCTATATATCTCCTATTCTTCGTCACAGTAACGTACTTCACCTATTTTAGTCACTCGTGTTCACTTCACATTATGTGGTTTTGAAGCTGTTCTTTCATTAAATTTTATCCAACTATTTTGAATAATTTAAACATTTACTGGCTAAATCGCATATTAGCTAGATTCGGACATTAGCCATAGAATATTTGACTATGAAAATATCTGTTGGCTATCGTGAAAAATATGGTACTCAATTTTTACTTTCTTCAAACGGAGTAGAGCGAAAGTTATGTAATGCTGCGTGAAAAAAAATCAACAGAAAATCTCTTATTACAGCCCTGTAATAAGAGATTTTCTGTTGATTTTTTTTTTTGATAAATGAAAAAATGAAATATAATGACGGCAAAACTTCTATCCGTCTGTGAACAAATCGTTCAGTCGATTTTCTCTAAAATTGATATTTCTCAATCGATCTAGCTGATGTCGCGATCCCTTGAATGTGAAACGGATATTTCAATTTGGGGGGGGGGTTACTTTACATGAAGCCCCTGGGTTATTTTCCACATTAAATTTGTTTTCTAAAAAAAGATGCTTCATAGTTTTTATTAAATTTTGTTGTTGGATAGTGTGAAGGAGAGAGAATGGTGCAGGTCTAATTTTCGTTAAAAACCTGATTTTCCGAAAATTACAAACGTTTTTTCGGAATCTTCTTACAACCTTAAAAATAGCTTTTGAAATAACAGACATGTACACTTTTTCGAAAATTTGAGTGCTTTTTGCGTAATTTTGCGTGAAAATACGGGTGGTAATTTTGCGTGAAAGTACGTGCTGTTTCAGCACCACTAGTTACAATCTTTTTGTCAGCGAAGCAGGTGTGTCGGTAAGCTTTCAGAAACAGTAAATGCACTGCATACATACAATCAAAATAAGAAGTTGCTTAGGGCCTAGGTGGTGTAGGCCCACATGCAGCCCGCGGTGCCATTTATTGTGGCTCGCGAAAGGTTATTAGTCAAAAGTGAAGGTCCCTTGCATTCATGTCGGGCGAGAACATTGTGCATCTAGTGCTTGCGCCCAGCCGGGATCAACACCACGTCAATGTAAAAATAGGTCAAGTTTAGATTGAAAGATTTTTTCCAGTAAATTCAGAAACTCGAAATCACCCCAGTGTATTTCACTGCCTTATGTATGGTAAGGCTTCATGCATGGTTCCATTTTTCCCTCCCCCGTTTCGGAACAGCCCGGCAAACTCACGATCTACAATACGGAGAAGTCAGGTGTGGATCGCCCAAATAATGGAAATGGCCCGCAACCAAATTAAAAGTTTTAGTCGTGGCCCTTGAATCTTTGCAAGTTGGGCACTCCCGATTTATAATAAATACATTTTGTGAAAAGTAGAAAAGTTTTCTACCGACAACTGTGATTCTTACTGTAGAAAATATTATGTTGTCCATAAATTACTTTACTTTTATATCGGAAAGGTGATTAAGTGAAAACATTTTATCAAGGTGCGCCGTGTTTACTTCCGGTTGAGATAATGGCATAGATTGCAGAACTCGTGACACTGCAATGGGTAAAGTCATGTATATTTGAAAACTCGTTATGGAATTTTTTTTATCGACGAAGCACTCTAACTTTAAAAGTAATTGTGCATTGTCAAGAGTACCTACATACAATCATTTCTATAAAATAACATTCCGTATCGTTTTATTTCTTCTTTATCTTGCCTTTAAATCTCCGTTTTCTGAATGAATTTCCACTGATGCCGAATTCTTATCGTTGTCATCAAATATCCATTTGTTAACGTTTTTTTCGTCTCCTACATGGGAGTATTTTAACTGAAATTTCGTCATTAATATTGATAATAATAATAATGATAATAAAATAATAATAATAATAATAATAATAATAATAATAAACAACTTATGAGATAAAAATGAGGGTTTGTCGCACTTTCTTTCTTCAACGAATTTAAAAATGTGGCAAATTAGTAATACAGTAGTTGATAAAACTTCAAACTCAAGCGTCGTAAATCCAGCCGTAGTCTTCGAGAGTAAGGAGAATATTCAATGTAATTTTATTTTGAATCGATATTTTTATAATTAAAACTATAATTTACTTTTTTTTTTTTTTTTTTGCATACACACCGGCTCGTAATTACATTTTTCAGGTTCAATAAAAAAGTACGTATTTGCAATTGCCCTAGCTCGGATATTTATCATATAAAAGAAATCCACGTAAAGTAATGTTTCGTTTTAAAAATTATGTCATGTTATGTTTTGTATATTGTGTATTTTAATGCACTATTTAAAATCTTTCCAAAACAGCTTACCTCAATGAAACAAATTTACATCAATATTATTTTCAAATGAACAAATATAATTTTTTAACGGAGTTCTAAAATGGCTTGAGAATTCAGTCATTTCTGCTCAATTTCAATTGTTTAATTTTACATCATAGGAAATCATGATACAATTCTTTACAGTTCTAAAATGTTTGTGTGTTTTCTACTACTCATCCTCCAATAAATACCCTCAGAAATAAATTTACTAATTCAATTGCAGTATAATACGACAATTTCAAGAAAAATAAAGGTTGCTTGTTTTTTTTTACTGAATAAGAGACTGAGAAATTTCTTTTATCTTTTGCGATAACTACTGCACTTTTTATTCTTCCCGCTGTAATGTTTGATTCTTTCTCGTGAGATTTCGTTCACGGTTCACTTTAAGATTTGAGATCAATTTCTCTTTATCTGGCTCTTCGCAAGCAATGCTCTTGGCTAGCACCTTGGGTGTGTGCTGTAGCTCAACTCGTACTCTTCGTACTACAGTAGTCTCTGCATTGGTCTAAACTCTTTGAAACTGCGAAGTATTGTTGCTGGTATTGCTGGTGAAGTGGATCAGTTGTGGGCTGGTTGTGGGTGGACTGAACTGCAGGGAGTAGTAAATGGGTTGGAAATCGGCAGAGCGGTACCCTTTTATCTCGTGTTAGATTAGTGTTTCTGCTGGAGTTCTCATCGAATAGTCGTGCAACTGTATACTAACTGCGAGAATGGATAGACGAAAGTTGTCGTAAGTATCGGTGGAACCTGTGTGATATCATACGGCCATGATCGTATGAATACTTTGGAGCTGTAATGCATAAAAATGTTCAAATAATGAGTTGGTCTCTGTTAGGATTAACTATTTTTCTAGACACTTTGTTTAGTGTGTGCCCTTGAAATGGAATTGTTAAATAAGATACTGTAATTCTTGAAAATTTTATACCTGTAATGTGTGTTGCAAATTGTGCGTGGGTTTTGAACATGTTCGTAGTTAGATCGATCGATTTTGTTTGCACGCAAGCCGAAAAGAAAGTAGAATATGCTTGACATTTTCTGGCCCAAGTTTATAAAGATAAGCATGCGAGTGACAACACAGTTTTACAATGTACCTTCCCCATAGTCTGTTGAAACCGTCGTTCGCCAGCGGCGAAGCTGTTGTAGTTGATCAATGATTTGTGCACTTTACTGCATTGTGTAGCAGTAATGTTGAGTTTTGGCACGCTAACTGGTACGTCTTGCGTGATGCGTTTATTGATGTAATCTGTGCCCCAGATACGATGTACGCATGTTCAGTTCAATGCCTCGAACGGTTTGGACGAATTTGTTTATAGAAATAAAAATATTTAGTTCTCACATCGTGCCTTTCCATTTACCATTATTTTATTATTCCGAGGATTCACCAGAAATGAGAACTTCAAGAAGAAACGTAACCATTTTTGACATTTAGAAATTATTCAACATTAAATAAAATGATCAAATTAATTCCGTTATTGTGAATGAAGGGGTCTTTAATCTCAACATTCTTTCTAGCAGGCTGCACAACTTAAGAAACAAATCAAAATGGCGAAACGATTTTTTATAACTAAAATTGAAATGCTAGATAATTTTGTGTGTAGTGAAGTAATCCTAAATTGTATGTATTGGTATATTTTAATATATATTAAAAGTCCATCAATAACAATATTTTATTCTTTTGAAAGGTGGTGTGTGAAATTCATTTAAATAAATACAAATATATCAATAAACAATTGTTGAATTGTGAGGCTGTAATGTTTGTCAATAAATTTTTAAAATTATATATTTCAGGACATCTGGTGATACATTATATGTAATTTTGGGTCTGCCTAAAACAGCCACTGCAGATGATGTTAAGAAAACATATCGTAAACTAGCCCTCAAATACCATCCTGACAAGAATCCTAATAATCCAGAAGCAGCTGAGAAAGTAAGATATTTTGTAAAGTTTATCTTCTTGTTCTTCAACTGTTTTACAATAATTTGTTACAGTATACTCTACTTCTTTTCAGTTCAAAGAAGTGAATCGTGCTCATAGTATCCTTAGTGACTTGACCAAGAGGAACATCTACGATAATTATGGATCGCTTGGTTTATACATTGCTGAACAATTTGGTGAAGAGAATGTGAACGCTTATTTCCTTGTTACATCAGGGTGGTGTAGAGTAAGTTTATTTGTGACAAATGCACTTTGGAAACCATTTATCGGCTCTTTTGTTCATATAGCCTACATGGGGGGGGGGATGCAGTGTTTCATACTCTTTACAATGTAATTGATTGATGCTGGCATATTATTGAACAATTTAACAAATCTATCATTTAATTACACATAATTAAACCTTTTGTTTGCCCTCCCCACTCCCGACATTGTGGAAGACTTCTGGCATCTCTGGTCTTTTAACACAATTGTTGAGGTTCTGATTTTGTAAGTTAGGAAAGCATTAAGCTATGTTAATTGCAATACACCATGAAAGATTTTGATGATTCTCAAAGACTTTTGCCACTTTGCACTTGGTTCTTTAGGGAGATAAAATCTTGCACAAATGCTTGATGAGTTAAATATTTTTGTTTTATTTTTGCTTCTAGTGAAGACTGTTAACTTCCATTTTAAATATTACAACAGAAACTTTCTTCAGTCTTCTCTTTCGGATTATTCCCAAATTCGTTGCTTCTTGTTCCTTATCTTACTGCACTTTTTTATATTGACACTTGTTAGTTAAGATCAAAGCCATCATGACAGAAAATTATTGGTCTGTGTAAAATTTCTATTGGATGCCTGTTGTATCTTCTTCAGTGAGTTTTCCTTTCTTTCACTAGTTCTCTAATCTGCTAAAACAGAAATATTATTTTCGTATATACGTTTCATGATTTCTAAAAAGCATAGTTTTCTTCAAAATAAAAGCGAGTTTAAAAAATTTTAACTCTGATATTTTTTTTAGAATTAAATATATGTATAATAAAAAAGTACTTATTAGATGCAAAATTTATTAAATTGCCCAATAATTGTCCCAAAATATTTCTTAAGAGTTATTATGTCCCATAATCATTATTAGAAATAATTTCTTTACAATTTTAACTCTGGTCTTGAATAATTTGTTAAATGTAGGATATCTTTCATACTCAATTTAACTTTAGCCCTTTTTTAAAAATTTTTAAATTTTTTTTATATATTTATTTGCCATAAGATTGTATTTAAGTTAGCAATATCACCCAAATAGTGTAAATCATTTCATTGTTATTTACGTTGAAATAACAGTAAATAAAAATTATATGTAGTACTTTACACTTTTATATTAGTGAAGATCATTTCAGCTTTTTATAGGTAATTTTTTTATGCTTTATTTAGGAAAAAGTTAACCAAAGATATTCCAAACTTTTGTACCTTTTTTTGTATTGCGAGTTCAAATAATTCAAAGCTACTTTTTTCCTCTCTCAAAAAGCTATTTTATAAATTTTTTCTCTCACCTTAGTTAATAAACTTGCATTTTATTAATTAAAAGATAATAAACTATAAAACATGTTTAATTTGGAGGAAAAAGTAGTGAAAAAAGTTCTGTTGTTTTAAATTGGGAATTAAAAATATCCTTTTGTTTAAACACCTTAATACTGTGGTTAATTTCATTAATTTTTTACTTGAAACACTCACCTTAAAGAAAAAGAAAAAAGAAAAAAAAAGCCTTTTTAACACAAGTTTTGAATATGTTGATTTAGAGTATTTTTGGAAGTTAATGAAGTAATATTCTCTCCTCAGTTGGTAAACTAATAGTTATGAACTATTTTTATTTGAATAAATAATAAAGAACTATGTATTCCTAATTTTTCAATATTTCAGCTGCTAAACTTTTAATTTCATTTCAAAGTAATTCTCAATCAGCATATTCCATTGCATTTTGAGGTGAAACACTGCGGTTTTAGTTCAGAGTAAGGTGAAAATTAGCCATTCTTAATGCCATTTCTATAAGAAGCCAAATATTTTATATATTTTTGTATACCAAGCTTTAGAAAAAAAATGAGAGCAATATGAACACAAAGATATTTAAGTGCAATTGGAAGTAAATGCTGTTTGGTGGCCCAAATGCACTGTGGGTTGGTCTTAAGAATGATCCTTTGTGATCATGTTGTTTCTTCTTGCTACTCAGAATTTTTTATTTTCAAATGTAACAAAACAAATTGCATAAATTTCAAAATCAGCAGAGTTAGCAATTTTTTCAAATCTGCCGGGTAAGGTTTTAATAGGTGGTGATCTCATTCTTGACCTGTCATTTTTTCTGTCTTAAAGGATATTCCTACATTTTTCCTGATGTTATTTCCTTGATATATTAAACCCATTATTACACTATTGCACTGAGCTATTATTGTATTGAGAATAAGTCATTTGAATTGATCCTGAAGTTTCATATTGAAATTAACTTCCACGAGAGTAGAGTGATTAACTTTTCTTCCAAAAAAAGTTAAACTTTACTTTAAAAATACAAAGTACAACATTTATAATCATTATCAACATTTTTGATGTTCCTCTGGCATAATTCCCTTTCATATTCATGAAATAGTTTGTAAATTTGAAGAAAGCAAAAAAGGTGGGTGTTAAAGCAAGTAGCAGTAGTATTTCACTGCACGGTATAGACCAAGTTTGAGGAGGGAGGAGTGGTACAATATAAATAATTTCTGCTTTAGTGTGTGTAAAAATGTTGGACATCCGCAAGGTCATATTATCTGAATGAAGATATAATCAATGGTACAACCAGGATTTGTGTGAAGTGGGGAGGGGGCGGGAGACTTAACGTGTAGTGTCTAACCAACCTGCTTTTCTTGTAAAGAATTTTTATTAATACTGTGTTTACTAAATTTAAAATTTGTTGATTTATAGCTATATATCCAATATTTAATTGAAATATATATTATTGTTTCCCCATGTACTACATCCAGGTTTGTTCTTGTTCCTTAGTGATTTTCTTTCTGTCGCATTGTTTTATTTTGATTTTGCATAATTACCTTTCATGATTTTAATGTGGTGTTGAATATTTAAAAGTATTATGTGAATTTTGTTTCACATACAGTTATAGAAGAGAGTATGATTAACCATTAGTAATATTTGTAATATTTCTTGTTCTCAGTAGATTGTAAATATAAGAGAAAATATTATTATAGTTATTAATATTTTATAAGAAATAATAATATTTTAATGTTTTATTTTGTTGCAGTTCACAAGTTGTAGGTAAAACTAGGTGAAATGTAGAGAGAAAGAGAGCTATGATTCTGTTAATTTTTTGTTCTGGGATTTATTGTATTGAAATTCAATCACAATATTATTAAACTTTTGTTTATAATTTATTTTGATTATTGGAATTATTTTTGCATTGTAATGCATTGTTTCTGCACATGAGTATTGAGTACTCCGGAAAAAAAAATAAAAAAAATAAAGGAAGCTTAACTATATGTTGGTGTTGGGTGTAGGCATTCTTGAGTTTGTGAAAATTATTGTATTGTGTAATACACAATATATTCGTCTCAATAATTTTAAATTATATTTATTAATATATTGGTAATCTTTCCTACAAATCAATATCTACCCAAGTTATCGTCGTGTATAGAGATCTTGTGTAAATTTATTGCAGCAGTTCTCTTTTAAATAATGCCTCGGTGATAAGATCAAAATAGATATTATCAACTTCAACATGTTTATGATGTACTTACTGTTTATTTAATAACATGTCATGAATATTATATTTGAAATTAAATGTAATTTTATTACAAATTTGGAACAAATGATTGTTTGATAAATTACAATGCAAAAATGTGGGTTATTGTATCATTACTCTGGGAAGGACTTCTATATTGTAATAGAATATTGGTCATATGTTTACTTAAAAATCTCTAATATATAAGAACATAAATCATAGGCAGTGAAGTGAAATTACCATAGTAATAATTTTTTTGTCTTTCAGAATTGTGACAGAAACGCAAAAAACTTCAGTTTTTTAAAACCAACAAATTCTTATTTGTTCTTGTTAAATTTTATTTGTGTACCATTTACGGCAATCTCTGCTTGGAAATTATTTCTTACAGTGAATTAGTATATTTCATTCAACTTTTATTTGATTTGAATTTAATCATTAATTTGTGTGTAAATTATCCTGTATTTTACCAAAGGCTAACAAAATTATTTTGAATTTAGATATATAACTTATTTATGCATACAGTGGTGTCTCCTTTTTCTAAGTCTGTAGTACACTAAAAGGAGTATTTTAAGTGTATAGAAAATAAAATTGTAAAAGGTGAGGACATTGAATGTGCATGAACATGCTTCAAAGAACTAGGCTTTATTCCTATTTTCTGGTCTGTTTTTGTTAAGGCCACAACACATTTGTGCTTTATATTGACTTTTAAGGTTTGATATCAAGGAATTTAACCATGATGAAAATATAACTTTGTTGTGTGTTCTTTTTTCAGGCATTGATTATCTTCTGTGGTATTATTACTGGTTGTTACTTATGTTGCTGCTTCTGTTGTTGCTGCAATTTCTGCTGTGGCAAGTGCAAACCGCGACCTCCAGAAGACACAGGAGATTATCACACATTACATGTATGTACACTATAATGTATAAGTTATGTGATTATCGTTATCAAAACGTATGTTGAGAAAATCGCTGTATGAAGTGCTTGACATGACTCGTGTAGATTGTGAATTCAAAGCGAAGTTTGATGCAGCAGTCAGAGGTGTTAACTTTCATTTCTGCTTTTAACAGGGAGTCCTAAATAGAGCAGGCATGCTATTATCCTTGTGTAGGTTCGTCTAAACTTCAATAGCAATGTTTTCTCTCTTTTTGTAAAGATGTTAATCTACTGATGTGAGCATGGGGAAGTGTGACATGAAATAATTTGGCTTTGTGCTTGAAATTGTCTACATGGTTAACATGTACGTACGTCCTTCAGCCTAGTCTAGAAACTCTTTAAGTACTTGAAATTGACTTCTGATCTTTTTTGGAACTCCTTTGTTCCTACTCCTTTGCCAGTTTCCTCTTGAGAGGTGGTATAAGAGGCAGCTGTTAGCCTGAGGTTAGTGTATTGCAGAATGACTTTTAGTCATGCCACCTAGTAGTAAGTCAATTTGGTTGATTTCTTCAGAATGGAATGTTGCAATTATCACTTACTGTTTAGCATTGTTCTCATCTGGAGCTGAATCTGAATAAAGGTAATGTATCAGGAATTTTTTTTTTAAAGATCCGCTTGATGCATTATCAGTTTCCTTATAATAGTTGTTGTTATTAGTGCCGATTGTTGTTGGATCACACTTTCTTGTAATGCATATTTATACAACAATTTCTTAGATTAGTCCCTCCCCATAATGATTTCCACTGCCCTAAATATCTGAATCGTGCATAGAGTGAATATACAGTGTTCAAGCCTAATAGATCATCCACAGACTAATTTATTTATGTAAAACATTTCAAGAAATGTACAGCCCTAGAATTCTTTTAAGATTAAGGAAGAGCATTGTTACAACTGCTGAAACTGATCTTTTGATGCATGGCTTATGTTTCTTTTTTTAACCATTTGATAATTTTCTAAGAACCTAAATTTTCTCTGAATTAGTTGATCTATTAAATGTTTATATGTTAGGTTTAATTATATAAAATTCATTAATGATGTTTTTGATCGTGCTTGTCTTCCTTTAACATCTTTTTCTGCTAAATGTTGTTCTACTATGCATGTTCAAATGTCAGAACTACATAATCAATTCCCAGGTTCAATGTTCGTTCTGTAAGAGATAATAAGAATTTATTTCTGCTTAGTTGATATTTTTAGTTTTTTTATTAGAATTCATAAGTAATTAGTGATTTATGGGTGAGGATGTATGCGTTTTGCAGTTTGACGTGTGTTGTGTAAGCATGTGAAATGTAGGTAAAAGTTAAATTGCTTGTGCTAATGTACATGCATTAATAAGCAGCTAACTACCTTGCTTGCCTGCATGCAGACAAGTTATCCAAAACAATATCCCATAACTGGTTATTTTTAACATGTGTTCTTATTACTTATTAATAAAATTTCTTCTGAAATTTATGTATTCAGTAGTTTATTCCATCAATTCTTGCTTTTTATTAATTGTTTTATCTAAATCGTTAAAAAATGCTGTTCAAAATTTACCCATTGAACCTGATGAAATAAATTATTTTAATTCCTAGTAGTTTGTGTCAAAGCTGATTAGTTAATGTGGAATTTCTTTTTAAAGCAGCATGAAATATTTGTGTATATTTTCCTTAAATGTAGTATGATAAATTCTTTGTCTAATTTTAGTTAATGTGAATTAATTAAATTTTGTTGTTTCATGAGTAACTTTCTAATATCCAGTTGAGTATTGTGGCAAAATTAATTTGCATGGAAATGCAGGGAAGTAATAAAAGGTGAAATTCTATTATTCATAGTTTCCATAAGTAACTTTAAATTGACCTCTGGGCAATTTAGTGGCATTGTATGCTTAAATGTGGGTTGTAACAAGCAGAAAGAAAATCTGATTAACAGAACTGTTGGTTCGAAGTTGCTGAATTTTCATATGTGTTATTTATATCAGTTGTGTACTACAGTGAACATTTAATGAGTAATTAGCTTACTATTATGTACAGAGGTGCACCCGGGATTTTTTTTATGGGTAGTGGTCCACCTGACGTTTTCATATGAAGAATTTTTCATTAACTCTGAAAATAAAATGTTTTTATTTGTTAAGTTGTATAGAAAATTTAGTAAAAGCTAAAAAAATATGATCTTCTGGGGTGGGGGTGGGGGTTGAAGCCCCACGAGGACACCCCCGTGTGCCACTGATTATGTATCATACTAATATAAGTTAGTGACAATCTTCTTTGAAACTGTGCTTTCTGGTCTTGATACTGTTAACTTTTTAAAACTTTTGGGGTTTCTATAAATTACTTAATGCTAAGGGGGGAGGGTTTGAAATAATGTTGCACTGTGTTACATTGGGGTAGAGAGACGTTAGTTTAGTGTAATGTAATTGATATTTATTTTCTAAAATTTTTCAACATTCACTGAAATTACCTATATCTATTACATTCTTTTTATTCAGTCTTATACTAAAACATTAAAGTATTAACAAATTCATTTAAAAAAAAAATAAATGAACTAATTATGATGGGTAACTTGTTTCAATAAATGGAAATCATTTTCTTCAGTGGTTGATTGAACCTGTTAAGTCTACATGGAAAGTATTCAAAACAGAACTCTAGTATTTTCTAGAATCAAATTAAATTGGTGCAGTAGACTTTCACCTATGGGTCATTCCACATCAAATCTCACAAATTTAAGAAAAATTTGACCTTTGTCTTAGATTTTTAACCTTTTTTCTGTGCGAGTATTAGCAAAAATATGAATCATTAAATTGATATTTCTTTTACTTCACTTTCCAGAGAATATTGTTAATTGACATTTTCATTAAGAAATAAAACAATGTATTTTCTTTGTTTCTTCTACTGATTTTTATTATATCATTGTTGCAATAGTCCTCTTTTTAAATAATCAACAATGCTGAAAATATGAACCTAATGTTCTTCACATTATCATCAACCCATTTAAATAACTAATGGGTTCCTGTCAAAATTGAAGGCTAGCTTTTATTAAGAACGCTATAGATGCACTCCCCCCTTAAGTTGCAAGGTTCCTTTTTCATAAACGTTGCGAAGGAAAGAAATGCCATTCAGCACTCGTATTGAAGGCTTCTTTGCGGAAGTATAAATTTGCTTTGTTTTGTAAAACTAGGCACTCACTCCATCCCAAAAATAACTGTTAACAATGTTATAAACTTACTTGAGACGTGTTAGGATTTTCCATCGGAAAGGGTGAATTTAATTCCTGTCGTTTCAGGCATCCAGAAAATTATTTTTTTTTATTTCTAATTCTTTGCTTTATCTGAAGTATAGCACAAAAGGATGCTGAGTAGCTAAGACATTAATTCACAGCAGTCTCTGAATTACATCTTAAAGTACGAATAATTTTCTTAAAAAATCACTCTGGACAGTGAAAATTTCCAGAGTCAAATTTAATTTTTGTCTCATGACGAGAGCAGAATAAGGCAAACAATAGGCAAAGACAAGGTGATACATTGGTGTGACCAGGGTGCATGCTTATTCATCATTGTCACTGTCCAACACATTTGCGGCATTAACAAGTATGGTTGATTCTCACTTTCTTGAAAAAACTTCACTTGACTCATCACAAGAAGCAATTTTAAAAACTAGTTTTTCCAATAATATAACTTTTTTGACTGCAAACAATCACATTTCAAGAATGAGTGTTGTAACAACCTAAATGTACATTTCTGCAATTATAGATTTTCATATTAAGAAAACGCAATTAACAATAGTATTGATATTATTGTAAGGCTATCTGTGGTTATTAACTTCACAGAACAACGAAAGTGTTTCACGGATTCCTTTGTTAACGCAATTGACTTGTTATATCTGAGAAAGAAGGCTGTTGTTTCAGGCAGACCCTAGCAATGTCAATTGTTTATAAAATGAACTTAATAATTGCATTTTGTCAGACTTCCATTTGATACCGTAGGTGTTTCTGCGATTTGTAGCATGATGTGTGTCTCACGGTTGCCTAATGTTTCGACATCACAAGGCATCATGCCATTGACGCCCCTTAGTTGGAGCAGCGTGTCCGGAGGACAGTAGACTGCCTACGTGTGTAGGTGAACAAACTATATAACTTTAAAATGTTATTTATGTGTGTCCCACTTCAAAATTGGGCAGATCTATACATCATTACTGTAGAAATACACATTTACTACAATTAATTTGTGTCAGCCTAATGTAAAAATTTGCCTTTTAAAAATTAAAATATATTCTAAATATTTAAATATGTTTGCAAAGATTATATTTATATCACATGAAAGTACATCTTTTTAAGATAAATTTAAATGTAATTTTATTTTTCTGAAGGAAACAATTTGCGCCAAAAAAAAAAAACATCACACACATGATTCTTCAAAAAAAGTAATTGGTAATATTTCTGAAAGGGGTGGGATTTAAAAAAATAATTACACGTCACCTATTTTTAACCTTAGAACTCGAAGAAAGTTTCATGTTGCTAAAAAATTGTGATGTGTTGCAAGTGTCAGATTTGACGTGGAATGACTCCTATGTCAACTACAATGGTGTGTGCATGGCTTGTCAGAAATTTTCTCACCTGTGTGTCCTTACATCCATAATTTGTTTCCCAATCTGATTGTCAACATTGCCAACTAATTCTGACTAATAATCATGAATATTAATATATTACACAAATAAATTAATACAAATTGCTTTTCGTTGTTACATTTTCACTTATTTTAAATTGGGGAGGTTAACTCGAGTGATATGTAATGATTGAGGGGGAGTTCAAGTGCAGTGGGAGGAGAGAGGTATTAAAAATTCTCTAAATTTATGTTACATAATTTATGTTTGGACTATTTATGCTGAAAGTTCATAATTAGCATAGTAACTAGCATGAAGATTTTTCATCAAAAACCTTATTAATCAGCTTGAATAGATAATGATGGGTACATTCCACATTAAAATGATATGATTCTAGGTGAAATATTGTGTCATTTCTTTAACCAACGATTGAGCAGGCGTTATTAGCAATGTAGATGTTTTGAGATTACAGTCGAAGTGAAAATTTTTAATATATCCCTTTTTTCTCAGTTAACTTCAATTTCGTGCTCTTCTTCCTATGTATGTGCACCATTGTGAAAATATTGAAGATCTGGCATCTTGGGAATTTTAATTGTATTGTGATGGATTCAGGACATCCTCTATGGAAGCAAAAAGTTCCAAAAAATCAAAATAAGACTGGAAAACCTTAAAGTGAAGTACATGATTCTGATATGTAAAACAGTTATTTTAATTAATACTAAGTTTTGTCTGTGCCCAAAGCTTGATTATTTAAATTAAATTCATTGTGAACTTTATTACTCTGCACATGGAGTTTCTTGAATCATAATTTTTATCCCTTGGAATGTCAGAAAACAGAAGGGGTTGGAGGATGTGACTAGCTGGTAGAAATAATGTAAAACAGAGCTTTGCAAAGTGGTGATTGACAAGAGCTTGGTAGGCCATGATCTTTCCTTGTTTTATTTTCCTTACAGATACTTTAGTTTTGATGCATAGAAACTTTGTATCTACTGATATTTCATGGGAATTGCACATTCATGGCCACAAGCTCTTTAAAATTGAAGAATTGATTATTAATTGAAGATCTTATCAACGTAGAACTTGCTTGACTGGCCCTATTTAAAATTTGCCATGTGCTGTTGCATGTATATCAATGCAATTAATGTGAAACTCTTAATTTAATATGAATGTGTAGATACGGTGATACCAAATTTCAATATAAAAGTATTTCTTTAATGCCTTCAGGTTTTGGTTGCAAGTTCGGCATTAATCATTATTATATAGCAAAGAAATTAGATGTGTAATAGTTTTTGTCGACTTTTGATTAACCACATTTGAATAAACCCTTTGAACCTCAATTACGTTGATCCACACCACTATTAAAAATTAGTATATTATTTTTTTTTTAATGTTTGAGGGGATTATTGTTAAGTTCTTAATTTCGTAATGCCTACCATATCGGAATCGAAAATGTTTAAGATTTTGTAAATAGTATCTCTGGTTTCGGCGATTGCAATTGTAATTAAATTTATATTGTAAATTCTGAAATTAAATATTGAAAATAAGGTACTGGATTTTTATTAGTTTAAGAATAGCATCTTAAGGTGAAGTATTTATTTTCAATGACTAAACTAGATGGGGGAAAAAATGTTGAGATGATGGATATTAAGAAGTATTATTGTGTTAAGTAGACTTTTAAAATCTATTTCTGAAGTAACAAAGATCAAATTTATTGTCACAGAATTTGGACAAGGTGAAACTGCAACATACCTTATTCTGCTAACGGAGCAAAGGCAACAGGAAATAAAAAAAAAAAAAAAAAAATTAAAACCACGAGGAGGGGGGGGGGTATCACATAAGCACAGTTCTTTGTAAAACCATGCACTTTTCAACATGCCCCTAATTACAATTAAGAAATATTAAGTTAGCTTTGAATTCATAGACTACTCGTCATATATGCCAGATTTTGCTAATTTAGCCCTTATTTTTGTCAATAAAAAGGCATTTCAAAGGAAAGAAATTTGAATTAAACAAATCATGGACAAGTTCTGGGGCAACTATTTGTAGAGCAAGCAAAATCCTTTTTATTTTTATTTAGGGGAATGGAAAGTTGAATATTCCTCTAAGTTTTTTTTGAGTTGAAACGTAAATGTGCTGAATAAGGAAACATTTATTTTGAATTGTTCCAGTTTGTATGTGTAGTTCAGAATGTATCAATATCAAATTTTTATTATTTACCATTATCTTGCAATCCCTTTCTTCTTTTATTTCTTTTTCTTATTAAGTTTTTGTATATTTTTCTTCTATGCAATATTGGCTGCAACATGAAAGATAATTAATTCTAGATTATCAGTTGTTAAACAATGCTCTTCTGGTCTTTTTTCCATTATTTATAAAGATCAAGTTGCCAGTAGTGAGGAAATAATGCAAGCATGGTTTGGAAAAACCCTAAAATAAGATATTAAACATATGATACAATTTGAGACCTTTCTTTATAGTTCTCTTCAGGATATAATGGGTTTCTTTTGCTATGTCTATTTTCTGTGCATCACATTTTACCTTCTTTACCATTTTGTATAAATTTAGGGAAGGGTTATTTTCAATAATTTACATTTTTAATGCTCAGTACAGTCTTCATTTCTTTCCAATTATTTTCATTAACTTTCTACTGATTTTACATAGTTCTTGTCGTAGTTTGCCTAATTGTTTTGATTCCTCTCAAGGTATCTTCTCTCAATTTGAAGTATTTGTGTTGAGTTATTTCTTACATTCCTCTGTTAAAAAAACAGAACATGCAGAATAGCTACTTGAATGTTTAGTTCTGGTTTTCTATAGAATTTATAGATGTCAGGAATTAGACACGGTACATTTTACCTGCACCTTAAAAGGAACTATTTTATATCGTAGTGTGTAGTATGACTAGAAATTATTTTTTGTCTGTCTGGAGAAACCTAATAGTTGTTTCTGAACTAATTCTTCTCTTTGGGAAAATGATTCCAATGTTTGTTGCACTATAGTTTAACAATCAATGTAGTGTACCTCTGGATGTTTCTGTTCTTTGCTACATGCCTCTGCTCTGTGCAGTTGTAAACATCGGTGTGTGCATGTTATGTAATTTCATCCAAGTGGTAAGTGAATCTCTAAATTCATAGGTTTGGATGAGGACTTGAGGATTAGTGTTCAGTTTCCTTTGAATTTTGTTGTTTTGTGGGTATTGTTACCTCAATAAAACTAACCACTTAAATAGATTCCTTGAATGCTAATGGTAAATTTTAGTCCGATAACTTTTATTTTTCTACCGTTTTATCCTGTGCTAATACCTACATTGTGAAATTTATTCTTCTCTGCCTGCTGCATCTCGAGACCTTGCAGATTTGTTTTGCATGGTTCCTTGTTGGTTTTTTAAACTTACTTTAATTTTATTATTGTTATTATACTATGGCATAAATTAACTATTTACCTTAGTGTTTCAATTAATTTTTGGCTTCGAAATTTGTTTTTAGTGTTTAATTTGGTTTATGAGCATAATTGTAATTATATTCCTGTCATATGCCATCCTTTCCATCGTGGATTGTCCTTATCCATTTACCAGAAACCAGTTTACCATTACCAATAGTCTCTGTGAAACTGCGCACAAGTTAAAGTATGATAATGTAGTGAGAAAGCATTTTTAACCTTTTCTTTACATGCTAAAGCTGCATTTATGACAGTACATTTGAGCAACTGGAAAGCTTGTATGTTTTCATATTGAATACATAATGTTTTTATTTTTACATTTGTGTATACTTTGTGCATGCTTTTAATTTTACACATATTGCCATAGTTAAAAAATATTGATATAGTTGAGTGTTGTAGTAATTGTCATCAGCTAAGGAATATTGATCAGTACATTTCTGGAAATGTGGAGTTTTTTGTAGTGTAGATATATACAAAATGGAAGTAATGATCTTGTCATTTGTCTGTGACAAATCATTAAAGTTCTTCAAATTAATTTTATTTTGTTTTCAATGTATTAATCTTTCTATATGCTATTTTAAATTCCTTGTTGGTCACTTATTGTAGTGTGCTCCAAGAATTTTAAACTTTTTAAGTAATGGCAAATTGGTCTATGCATTAAAATATTAATTTGATTGTTTAGGTTCATGGAAAATTAGTTCTGAAATTGCAGTTTTATTGGAATGTTAAGAAGGAATAATTGGTTATGATGAAGATATTTACTTCCGTATATGATTAGATAGTTTCTTTGTTGTTGGTTGGGCATCTTGTATATTCCTTCTGGAGTAACTTAACTTTTAAGTGTTCAGAATTGAACCTCAGTTCAAAACTGAGAGGAAAGCATTTTCTTTTATTTTAGAACATTCATATTACCAAATTATTTGAAAGAAAAACAAAATTATAGTACAATTAGAGTAATTGAAGTTTAGCTATCACGTTCACAAATATATTTGCTAATTTCTTAATACATTTCAGTTTCTTTAGTGTTCAGACTAAGCAAAATTCATATAGATGAAATTAAGCATATTCCAACTAGTTGCACACTTTCATCTGCCTCCTTCATTTGTTCTTAGAGGATTTCAGTGAGAATTTATTCCAACCCCAATTGCAGTAGTTTTCAGAAACAAATATTCAGTCCATGCAATTCATACTTGAGATGGGAAATTACCTCAAAACTTTGTAATGGCCCTGCACAGCCACACTTCATATTACACAAAGATCACACTGGGGTTTGTTGCACTCCAGCATTTGTTGTTTACCTACTATCTATCAACAGTATAAAATTGTCATATATAATAGTAATAACAACATAACACCATCAACAACAAAATTACCCCCTATAATATCTTCCGTAAATTTATGATTCAATATAGTTTTGTTCACATGTTAACTAAATAAACAGCATTGTGCGTGAAGGTAGGATGATTAACAAAGAATGTTACGCATTTATGTACTCGTTTTTAATCAATTCAAAAAGCACATAGGAAATAGAAAAGAAAGCACATGAGGAAAATAGAAGAAGAAAAAAAAATATTATTGAACATTCTATTAATAATTTAAAATTAAAACCTTGCATTTCAATACAAAATATTTAAAAAATCAGTTCGTTTTTCCTAGGCGTCTATAATATATCCAACTTTGAACTGAACTGTAAACTTATTTGAGGTCTGTCCGCCTTGCACCACAGCCTTCAACTGGGCATTACCCCCAACTGCAAGTCTCTCACAAGACTGGCTGTGGAAGTAGATGATTTTCATGTTAAATAATTTTTCCAAGTTAATAAAAAATCATAAATAGCAAACTTCATTGTATACATTTTTCATTCCATGTTGTATTTTTTCAAGTTCTTTGTATTTATAGTAGAGAAAGTTAGTTAGTGCAAAAAAATCTATATCAAAATTTTAATGGAAAAGCATGTGGTCCAAAAGTTTTTGTCCAAACTGTTGACCTGTGTCTGAACAAGTGTAGCTCCTAAAACGTTTGAAAATTTTTTGCCAAAGTGTATAGTTCCCGATAAATTTAAGATGTCATTGTCAAATTGTAAATAGACCTTTTATTTTAATTGTATTGCCCTCTTTTGGTCTCTCTCTTTTGCCCTTTTGCTCTCTCTCTTTTGCCCTTTTGCTCTCTCTCTTTTGCCCTTTTG
>BOPP01000027.1:5394999-5428601 GCA_017312745.1 Gryllus bimaculatus | reverse complement strand
AGGAGGCAGTTTTCTTTATTGCCTTGAACAAATTATTTTCAATGTAATTAAAATAAGAAATTGCCATAATTTAGGTGGTGAATGGAAAATTCACCACCATGTTATGATATGCTTGAAAATGCATGTCAAAATTAGCTTACTCGAATGCATTACGCATTATTGTTGTTAGGCTTCTGTATGTAAATATGTTGAAGGGTCTGTCACAGAGTGCAGACAGTTTGTCCAGAAATTTTTGATGCTTAAAACTTCCATTATATTTGAAAATTATGTAAGAATATTTTAGAAAGATTGGCGGGAGAGAGTGAGATCCCCACCAGTAGATTGAGATGTGTTACGTAACACTTCCAATGGTGGACTGAAAGAGGGTAGCCATGACACAAATGTATGTTAACCAGTTACTACATGTAAGATTAATATATTACTTGTTTTTATGTGGACATAAATACAGACTTATATCAAATGTTTGTCTGATTATATGAATGTTAAAAATCTCTAAACTATTTTTAAAACATTTATAATAATTTTTGTTTTCTGAATCAGTTCTGCTTATTCTACTTCACTTAATTATATTTTATATGATGATACAAGAGACTTGAAATATCTGCTCAAAACTAAAATGTTATGGAATTTCAAGGAAAAAATCATGTTGGGTCCATAATTATAGTAGGAAATTATGCCCTAGAGTAAGTTTTGCATTTCAAGAACTAGGACTATGATCCCTATTTCAACATGGATCGTGATGTGGAAGAAAAAAATGTATAATTCCACGAAGTTTATTGTAGAATACATAAGTATCTGAGATAAGGCATGGTTTAAGTTTTACATCACAGTCTCAGCCTTAACTCTCATCTATGCAAGTGAAACATGAGTCAGCGCAGAAAGAAACAAAAATAAATCCTTGTGGCAGAAATTAAATTTCTGCAAAGTGCATTAGGTTGCTTGCTACTCAACAAGAAAGGAAACTAAAATAATGAAGCTGCTAGATGTTAAATAACTGTATGAAAACATTCTGGCAAATAAAGCTAAATGGTATTATCACATAGCAGGAAGAGGGGTGCCCAGTGAAAACCAGGGACCTGAGGCAGTTGATCCAAGGGGCCTCCTCATTTCAAACAAACAAACAAACAAACCAAAAAAAAAAAATTCCTCCTCCCCAATCCATAAACAGAATACACATCTCCATGCGTCTGAAATACCTTATAGCATTAAATTTGGATTAAAGATAATTACATTTTTAATTTCTTTCGAATGAGAAGTTTGGGGTCGCAATTAAATCGTGGTGTGGAGCAAGTTGCTCCAGCTCCCCCCCCCCCCTTCTGGTCGCCCCTGAACAAGAATGTCAGGAAAGTGACTTCATTTGTGACTGTGAACACAGATCATTGAACAGTGTTTACTGAGTCAGAATTACGTTCAAAAGGAAGTATTTTTATTTACCGCCAATTCCATACAGACCAATTGTTGTGTTGCAAGGATGGGTTTTTGAATTATAAAATTGTATTAATTGCACAAGCACACAAAATAAAGAAGGTTGTCAGACCCAAGGCTTTGACGCATGTTTCTCTATTTACGTTAAAGCGCTGAATCCGAATCTAAAACCAGAATTGCTGCGCCACCACCCTCCAGTTTCTTTTTTTAAATTGCGAGAAAACAGAGGGTTTTTGGTTTGGTTTCTCCAGAGGTTATTAAAACACGAAGACTTGAAACCTGTCGACGCGCTGAATCCGACCCCGACCCCGAGCCTATAATTGCGCCACCACCCTCACGTTTTGTTTTGTTTTTTATCGTGAAAAACTCATCCCAATTTTAGATGTTGGTGTCTTGTAGCATTATACTCTATAGAAGTCAAAAGTTGTCAGATTCAAGACTTGATACATCTTTCTCTACGTATGTCGAGGCGCTAAATTTGAATCCGAAGCGAGAATTGCACCACTATCTTCCAGTTTTCTCTTTCTTTCTCTCTCTCTTTCTCTCTCTTTCTCTCTCTCTCTCTCTCTTTCTTTCTCTCTCTCTCTCTCTTTTTTTTTTTTTTTTTTTTTTTACTCGTAAATCGCGAAAAAACACCGTGAAGTTTACAGATTCTTGGCGCAATTCTGGCTGCACATGCGGATTTGAGTGTCGACATACATAGAGAAAGTGCCAAGTCTTTGGCCTTGGCAACAACCCTCGAAAATAAGAAAATACAATTTCAAGGTGGGGAAAGGTTCGCGATTTAAAAACTAGTGGTGCTAAAACCACGTACTTTCTCGCCCGGACTCACACGCAAAAAGTATCAAATTATCAATATATTACCTTATTTCAAAATCAAACTTTAAGGAACATATTATTAAGAGAAAAAATCTCTATTTTCATATTTGTAGTTGTATGAACTGCAAAATTCAAAATGTTTGAATTTTTTGGATTTTCGAAAAGTCAAGACTTTCCAAAAAAAAATGAAAGCTGCATCATTCTCTTAAACGTCCTGCACACTATCGTATTTCTATCCTATGCTACGCTATCCATGGATATTTGTAAAACTGAATTAGTAACTATTGAAGTTCACGCATGGGGGATTTAATTTGTAAGCAGCCTCGTGCATTGATATTGTTGATTAAGATTTATCTGTCAAAAGAAACTCAAAAAAGCATTAGGACAATTAACAATACTTGGGTCATCTGATTCAATAATTACATAATTATACTGCGTAAATGATTGCGAGAAAGTAAAACTGGAGGGTTGTGGCGCACTTCTTACTTCAAATTAGGATTTAGCACGTCGACATACATAAGAGAAACCTGTGTCTTTGGGTCTGTCAACAACCCCCGAAAACAAAAAGCAATAATAATAATAAAGTCATGGTGGTTTTCGCGATTTAAAAAACTCCTGTAGGGTAGTTGCGCAATTCTGAGCTTTCGATTCAGCGCGTTGAGAAACGCCAGTCAAATCTGCGGATATGTTAATTTTCTTTGTGTGTGTGTGTGTGTGTGCGCGCGCGCACGCGCCGGTGTTATAAATTACTAATTATAAAATTAGTTAATTCTTGTTTTTCCATTGCATCATTGAAAGATACTGTGATGTGTGAAGAATTTGAAAAATTAAAGTTCTTGTGTTAGTGTATTTGCATGTTCCAATAAATGTTCCTATTAGTTTCTGAAATACAGTTCATGCATCATATATTTCACTTTCAGGATCAAGTGTGAAATAATTAAGAAAAGCTGTACAGAAGACAAATTGTAAAAATTTAAATCATTGAAAGATCATGGTATGCAGGCATGGTTAGTGTAATAGGATTCTTTTTATATTTTTTATTTTAATTGCTTATAGATATTACCTGACATTTAATTTTATCTATTGTTAGTTACAGAGGAATAAGTAATTTCAATTAAATTTTGTCTTCCAAAATACTCCTGACAGTAAACTAAAATTTTCAATGAACATAAATTGTATGTCACAAAAATGTATCTTAATATGCAACCTTAATGCTAAATCCAGTTATTGAAAAACTTGATGTTATTGTATCTTCAAGAAATCTTGAAATATTATCCAATTAATGAATTTCCTTACTTGTAAAAAATAAAATAGCAGAAATGCAGTCCTGTATTGGTGGCCTTGTTTACATACCATTTGAGCAATTGTATCTGCTCGGTATTTCAATCTCATATTTCAAATTATCATCTAAATATCCTAAGCATCGTTTTGGTTCTTGTTTTTGTAATTGCTATAGTTGGTCTTTCTACACTAAAAGCATTAAAATTTCACATGAATTGTGAAGTCATATTATTTAAGTTAGTGGAAAGTGAATGGTGAATTTCAGCATTGCAGCGTCTTTGATGGTCTAAACATGTTAAAGGTTTATAGATCAAAGAAACAAAGTAGTCTTTTTAAATTAGAGAATGTACTCTCTGGCTACTGAAAAATGTACTTTATTTAATTATTGTTTACATTTTTGTATGTTAGATTAATGTCTCTTACAACATGTGCCTCAGCATACAGTTTGCACACAATGCTGGATATCGCCATCTTGGTCTTTTTCTGTGTGAATGCAGAATTTCTGCACTTGAAGGTTCCATTGTGCTGCTATGAAGATCTTGGAAGTCTGCCTATTCCCTAGTTCTAATCAATTTTTCATAAACAACTTCCTTGTATGTAGTTTTTGGTTTTATCTTTCATTTGTCATAATTGAAGTTGCAATATGTTGAGAGCAGATCACAAAGTTTTTATGAAGAGTCACATGTGGAAAGTATTAATTTTAATGAGCAAGAGAATCTTGCGTTATTTGTGTAAGATTATTTTCTTATTACTGTTGTAGATTTATTGGGAATGAATAATCAATCAATGAAATCTGCCTTCAGTCTCATCGGATTTATTGATAATTTTCTGGAGGATTAGCAAGTAAATTGCAGTTTTTTCCCTTTTGTAACCCAGGTTTTTTTACACCCCCCCTCCCCCCAAGTATTTTGTTTGGATTTAGTTGAGATTTACTTTATGATTAGTTCCTCATATATCTGTGAATTTTGGAGTGCAAGTTTCCTTTTGCCTGCTGTCCTTGCACGCTACCAATATTAATTACTGTTTACCTATTTATTTATTAATGAAAGAGAATGTGTCGTTTAGATTTTCTCTTTCAAAGACGATATTTCTCGTCTGTAATTTGAGAAATGAAAAATAAATCATAACATTGGTGGTTTTATTATTTTAGTAGCAAGTTATGTAATGCCTGTAAATTCTTTGGACTTTCTTTATCAGTTCTGCAACATTTGTGCATAATAAAATATTTTAGATTTAGTTAGAATTTTTATTGACTGTTCTTAGTTTTTTGTATTAATCATTAATTGTCTATTGTTTTAAAGTTACAACAAAATGTGTAATAATGTTGCAGTTCTAAATTAATAATCGTATTGTGTAATTTTTGTGAATTAAGTTAGATGGCAGTTTAGTGAATAATTTGATGATTAACGTTCATCAGTCTGAAAGTAAATTTTCATAATGTTTGATTAATTTTTGCAGATCTTCATTCATTCCGTCCGAGAAATCATGTTCTTGAAATTTTGAGTTATTTTTGATACAGTATTTTAAGTTAATTGGTTTTGCCAAAGTTTGAAATTGGTATGAAGTATTAATATCATTAAATATATGCTTTCCCAACTGCTTGTTTTGTTTTCTTATTTTCTTTTTCGTAAATATAGGTTTGTAAGTTTTTAGGCAATGTAAAGATAACAAGGTCCTCAGTTATGCTTTTGTGGGTTTTAGTTGTTTTCCATCTAATGCGGTGAAGATATTTAATTTCATGTACATTTTAGCGCTTGTTAATTACATAATGTGATTTAACTTAATATACTTTACTTTTTTTTTTAAGAGGTTGTTCACTATCACACTTGTAAGTTCTCAGAAACATGCCTAACGAAGAATTTAAAAATAAAATTATTTTTTTTGCATTTCTAAAATTGAAAAAATAGCATGTCAATTTTAGAATTAAAGTTTGTAAATTGCTATTTTAGCTCATCTTCCCCATGCTAATTTCTTTAACATTGCTTTTATGGTGCCAATTTTCTGAATCACAGCTTAAGTGGCTAATTTAGCTTCTTGTTGACACAGGATTTTAATGATGAGTTACTCTTGGTACTCTTCATGTCTACATCAGTTCCAGTATGAAATGTATAGGTAAAAACTCTCCTGCATGATTATCTGAATCCAAAAATTGAAACTCCAGGAGAAGTTTTCTCCACTAACCAAAAATGTAGATTTAGGCAATGTTTGTAAATTTTTTAAATTTATTTTCTGGGAGCAGACTTTTAATGTTCTTATATAATTGGATACTACTTAGTAATGTACAAGAAGAAATAAATTGATGTCTCATTGTTTATTTAATGAATTGCAATGGACATTCACGCAGCTGTCTCGTTTTATAGTGGAAAATCTGTTAAATGAAAGGACGTTATGTGTGTTATGTACACTTACAAGACTTCCTTGACTTCAGACTTTCCTGTGAGGATCTTTGAAGCAGATGCTATTACAAAACTCAATTGAGCATTTTTTTTATTTTTTGTATAGTCTTGCTTTTGTGTAAAACTGTATTTTGTTAAGAAGAGAAAATGAAGATTAACATAGTAACATTTTTACCACATGAATCAAGAGAAACTTTATAGAATGTTATTAATGTTTTACACTTATGAAGATTGTTGGTTTGTGAAAAGACCTCATTTTAACCATTTTCTATATGTGTGAAAGCTATTACCCTTGTGTAACGACTACTTCAGGAAGTACCTCTGCATCGTGTCGTTATGGTAGAGAAGATCTTGAATGTTGTTATTAAAATGTATGTAAATGTATATAATATTGTTTTGGACACTGTTGGCCTGTTCTTATTACCCTTATTCACATTCCTATAAGCCATTGGTAAAAAGTTGTGTACATTAATAAGATGTGAATTACATCAAGGGTGATTGTTTTTTTCCCTGGTTTATCACTGAACACCTTTATGATAGTAAGTTTTAGAGACCTTCATATTTTATCTGACTTTGTGTGGACAAGTAATTAAGTTGTCCTGGCTTTGTATTTAAAATCGTATTTTTTGTAAGTTGCCTGTTTTGTCATTTCTTATTCAAAATATTTAGACATTTGTAACTAGTAAAACATAACACCACACTTTTAATCACAGTCCTGCATTGATAACACTGTTCTGATGTTTGAATTTGTACACTTGTGTGCTTGTGCCTGTGGAAAAGTATCAGAGAAGAGAAACATTTGATGTAAAATATTTGTAGTTTAACAAACTTCTTTGCTTAATTGAGCATTTATTGGAATAATTATTAGATGTATAAGTGACTATATCCAATAATCATTCCAGTGGCATATCTTTTTCTCTGGGAAGTGTTATTTTTGAATTGGAAATATATGAACAGGGTGTGTAAATATGTACTTTTAATTCTTGTAACATGTTGTTTATGTATATTCCTGTCAACAATATCATGACCAGCATGTTCTCATGAATAGCAAGATTCCTTTTTTCTTTTGAAATTTTTGTGAATGGAACAAGTGTAGTTTAATTTGTAAAAAATATACTTGCTACTAGCTGTTGATTATTTATTGAGATGATGTTTCTTCTATTCATCATAAGTTAATAACATTGTAATATTTCAATGCAAGATTGTTAGTTAATTGCAGTGCGTTGTAATCTGATTGATGTTAAATAAAATATAATAGTGTTAGTTAGCATTTTATTAATTTTGAATGTGAAAGGGAGGTACACTCATGAAAAAAGTTTCTTAAGTCTCTTAGATCTTTATTTTTGTTGTAAAGAATTTACACATGCATGATATGAATTTGTCAACGAATTAATTACAAGGCATGTATAATATTTGAATGCAGTGAACCAATATACCACAATTTTGAAAGGAAAAAAATAATGAACAAATCCATTTTTCTAGTATTCTTTTTAGGTTAAGAAAAATGCTTTCTAAAATGGTGATTTATTTCTTTATATATTTAAGCATATTCATTTTGCTACATATCAAGAAGTATTTTTTGTCTTATTGAATATTCATCAAATCTACATTTTATCTTAATTAAAAATGCAAGATTTTTTAACATGTTTTATTTGAAAATCTTTATTTTCTCTATTCTCTGTTAATCTTGTACATTCCAGTTGATAGCCATTTGAAGGGGACCAATACATGGAAGTACCCCTTAAATTCTAATTTGATTTGTAAGTCTTGTGAACTTATTTACTACACTATTTGCATGATTGCAACTGAAAGCTTTGAGTAAATTTTGTTTGAGCCTCCATGAAAATGTCATGGAAATGCCAGTGAATTATTCTGTATTAAGTATATTTCTTCAAGTTTAAGTGAAAGCTCATTTGTAAAGAAAATGATAGAAAACTCCATTGAAAAAGTTGAGCACCTAAAATTTCAGAATATCAGTTCAAATGTCTCCATTTGTACAGAACTGTCTAAGAAACAAAAGTAGTAACACCATTAAAAGGATTATTGTAAATATTTTGTTTTCTAAACTGGTTTCAACAATGTATATTAATTCTGAAATGAGAAAAGTTAATATTAATTGAAATTACTAATATTGTAAATTGGAACTATTTTGTAGCTCTGAAGACAATGTGATACACAATAACTAGTCTGAATATGTTGTGAAAGTCATTTAAGTTTATACGATTAATAAACTTCTTTTCAATTGATTAGTAAATTCCTTGTGTGTTTTATAATTTATTCTGCAATATAGAATTGTATATTAAATATGTTATTCTACAATAATTGTAGAATGATATTTGGATTTGTTTGGTTATTACTTTTTTGTCAAAGTCTAAAACTTGTTTAAACCCTTGTGCCATATTTGCTACCAAAATACATCTTTGCTACATTTTCTTCCAAAATAAGAAAGACTGAAATTGTTTTAATTTTATTTATTCATTCATTTGTTCACTTGTTTCTTATTTCATATTTTCCTCTTGAATGTCACAAAACCTACTGGCTTAATTATTCATCACATAATTTTAGTTTTTCTGCAGATTTATTTTCTAAGAGGAACAGTACATTAATAATTTTGTTTCTGTCCTGATATTTGTATTTTGAAACGTTTCCTTCTTTAAGATTTGGAGAAAGTATGATTATTCTAGCATAATTTTCTTTGAGATTGAGTGTTCATGTATGTGAAATGTTTGATAGCAAACAATATCTGTATGATTGTACAGTAGATTATGGATGAGTACAAGAATTCATTCAATAAAATCAGGGCATATTAGAAACCATACAGAACATATTTTGTTCTCTCTTGCCCTGAGATGATACAACATGCAGCACGTATCCAGACTAAGTTCATTGTAGTGTTGATTCCTATACTGCAAAGAACATTTGCAATTGCATAAAAATATGCCAGGCAAATGGTTTTTGGAGTTGTATGTTTATATATTTGTGCTGTAGCATGAAGAATCACCCTGATGGCTGTACAAAAGTATATATCATAGATTTAAGTCTTTAAAATGCTAGAATGACAGTTCAGACTTAAATACGCAAAATGATCAGTTTTGAGGTTATTAGACTACTGTATAACACGTAGGTAATACATGACAATATTTTAAAAAGTCAAATGGCAAAAGCATATAACAATCATGTTTGCATTGATCAAAATAATTTCAGTGTGTTTATTGCTCTGTATGTTGTGTCTGAGAAAAATGCCAGTCTTTCAGAAGAAAAGTTCTGATGTACAGAAAATGTGCACTCCAATTGAAAGTATCAATTCATTTGGTTTTCATTTAACTTGCTGGAAATTTTGCATATATGTATACCATTATTTACAAGTGATAGTTTGAAAGTCTGCATGTAATTATTAAATAGAAAATAAAAGAAATGTATTACACTATTACGTAAATTGTAATTTAAATAACATCGATTTTTGAAAAAGCGTAGTCATTTGTTAGGAAAGAATTGACAAGGGGGTTTTGTTTTCTTCTTGTGTGGAGTGTTAGGAATGTATTGTCATGTGCAAATGGGCAATTTTATTTCTTAATTTAGATAGTTCTGTAGGTTTACGTACGAGTAAAAAAAAACTTCGATCATTAAAATTAAAAGTTTGTGTCCGAGGATAACCCCTGCTTAGATTTTTTAAGTAAAACATTTCTTAAAGAAATGTAAAAGTTATTTCTTGTGAATATAGTTTATATTCATACTCGCTGTAAAGAATAATTCTGAGTCATCAATCTGACTACTACTTGAATCTGGAATAATTTATGAAGTATATTATTTTATGCAGTTTCTAATTTTTCTCAGTGATTTTGTGAGATTTGCAAGAAATATTGTCATTATTAGCATGCATTTGAATTGATAATCAAATTCATGCTAATAATGTTAGTCCCAGATGGACGCTGCATTTTAGATTTTACACTAGTTAGTTTTTTTTTCATTTCTGTATATTATGTGACAGGTTCTCCTCATGCATTTTCACAATTATTCTTTTGTGTTCTTCATCAGACCATGGTATGGGTATTAGACTTGGTTTAGAAATTAAATTGGGCATTTAAAACTTGCACTGAATAAATGACGAGACTTGAATGGGTAGTGCCAGAGAGGTCAGTTTTTTTGGAATGAATGCAAAGATGTTCAGAGCAAGCATGGCAAGTCATTCCAAGATGATAAAATTTATAATGTATCACTGTTAACAATTAGTAGCAAGTTTTTGGCATATGGTAGGTAAATGTATTTTGGTTTTACTGAATAGAAAGGTGTGAAAATGTTAAAAAAAATCTTTCTTCTTTTCTGAGAGTATTTAAGTATGATATTAATTTGATGTAATTTTTAAAAGGAATTAATTATGAACTTAAAAGTTAAGTGATGATATTTGAATATAGGAAAATATCATCATCAGTTTTGTTATTATTAATTACTATTTAGATTATTATCATGAACGCCAAATGTACATCCTACCATGTGCTTTGCAAGATGTATGTTTAAATTCAAGTGTGAATGAACTAATTTTCATTTTGTGTTTGATATATACAGTTACATCTTAAATTTGTTCTCACTTTATAAACGGGATCTATTTGCTACTCATAAGTTAAACTTTTGATTTTATTGAAGAGAAAATTGTAGTGCTTTTTATGAATCATTTAAAATCAGTTTTGTTGGGAATTTGGGCAAATGCTTGTGGAGTGATCAATCACAAATGAAATATTCTAGTTACTAGCATATTAAATATTTTTGTGTTCTTTCTGGAAATGAATGTAGTGTTGGCTAATATTCTACATAATGATCAAAATGTTATATTTGAAAGAAAAGAATAGAATAGTATTCAACACTAGGATGTGCATGTTATCAAATACCACATGGCAACTTGTCAAGGGTGTTGTATTCATGAACTATTCCCTGTTGTAATACTACAGTTTATCTATGTAGTATTCTGATGTAAATTGAAGATAATGAAAATTGCCTTAATTTGGCCATTGCCTTTCAAGGTTATGAAAATTCAATTAATTGAGCTTGATGCACAAGTGTGCCATTCCAGAAAGACCCAGGATATTTCTATTGATTTCCAGAAATTAAATTAATTCACATTGTACATTTAAAATTAACATTGAAATTAATATTCCAGTACAACTTGTGTTATGCACTTATGTGGTGAGAATACGTAGGTATGTTTAGCAAATGTAGTTTTCTGCAGTTCAAAGTATAATGATTCTATTAATTCCTGTATTCTCCAAACACAACTACAAGTTGTATGTTATACAAATACATTAAAACACCACAAAGAAGTTTCTAAGACACTGTTTTTTTCTTTTGTTGCTTCATAATTATCCCCATCAGAGAAAATCCAAAAGTGGATAATAGTGCATAAACTGTTGTTCATGTAGGAAAATAAAATTGATGATGTATTATTCTTTTAAAAGCCCTGTGATTTTGTGGGAAATCTTTGTTATTGACAACACAGAAAAGGGGTAATTGGGATATTTGATTTTGATCGATCTTGCATAATCCATACAAAAGGATAGATAATCCTACTCAAAGAGGAAATATGGTTTGCACAAAGTATTCCTTTTACAAGAAACCCCTCTCCCACTCTTCAATTCCTGGTTTGTCCAACTCTCCACTTAGTTTGGGAAGGGAACTTCTCTTAAGTAGTGTCAGCAAATAAAGATAACAGTTGAGATAATCTACTGTGTTTGCATATTTAAAACAGCCTTTAAATATTAATGGGATGTACAAGTTAGGCAACTTTAGTTTTGTGTTCTCACAATTGTAATCTTGTTTGCTCCATCCTAGTAAGTAACATTGTGCACATACGTATACAAGCAGAATATTCCATAGTTCCAGTTTCAAATTTGCCAATAAAAATGAACTGGCTAGGAAGAATGGTATTCAACTAAAACAATTGCTTCATGGCTCAATCTTTGTGTTTTGTAAAACACCTTCCATAATTTTTTGTGCCCTAATTGCTGTCCTTTCTCATCAATTTAAAAATTTTACTAACAACGAATGACATCTAACTCATCAAAAAAATAATCTTGCAGTTGTTGACACAAAACTATATTTTCTAAACATATAAAATTATCATGGGATTGCCAAATGGTCAACATAAGAGTGAAAGTTCACCATTTAATGACTTGAGTACTTAAAAAAGTAAAATAGAAAACATTTAAACATATCTTAATGAAATAAATTATTTTATAAGGGAAAAGAACTTCCCGGTTAATTTTGGCCGCTTTTTTTAAAATCTCGAATAGAGCAGACTTACGCAATCAGCTGGAAATCTAATAGTTATTTATATAACAAGTCCTCTAAATTAGTTCTAAAAAAATAATAGACGACGTGTTACATACAGTGTGTTTATTTCTAGTTATTCAAATTAAACATTTAACACTTTGGCGACGGAGAGGGCAAGAGCACCAAGTTAGCCATGTTTATCCAAAGATTTAGGTCCACTCGTAAAATCTAAATCTGAGAGTCCGCCATAGTTACTAATATCATTTGGCCCATAAACCAAAAAAATAAGTTTGTTATTTGTGATATCGGCCGCGTGTCGTTTAATACTTTTCGTATTACCATCTTATAATAAAAAATAAATAAGATGCACCTTTGCTTTTAATACGTTGGAATGCAACGCTATCTTCCATTTCAAATTATGCGATTGTTGCTTCAGACGCGACAGGTACAAGAAGAACAAATTAGAAAACCGTTATCGTAAGAACAAATTAGAAAATGTATACTGGTAGCAAATGGCTACCTAAAAACGACGAGATGAACTGCTGTCATTAATTATTGATATAGAAAACACGAGAAACGGAGTGCTAGTTAATAGTGGGGAAAAAAGAAGAAGAAAAAAGATTGTAATACTCAATGACTGTCTTCCATTCAATACACCCGATTTGTTTAAAAGAAATATGCTAACCTACGTCCATCTAACATAGAAAGGAGTCGCCTTTTCGTAGTGTTGAAATTGGAAATGCACTACGCACTATATTCCAAAGTCTGGTTGTGGGTATACATACAATGGGAGACACTCCAAAATATAGCGGAATTTTTAAAATTAGACTCTCTTGAGCTCTAAACAGGGTATTATTTCCAACGATCATTTGCCACAATGCTAGTCGTAAACAGTGGCGATCAATTCGTTACGCTAATGGTGACGGATCTGCTCCCGTTGAAAGAACGTGGAGGTTGGGAGCCCTCGTCAGTACTAGAAAAATATACTGATCAATCGTTATCGAAATGAATTAAAATTTCTGAACAATTATTCAGTATCGCCGAGGTTACATCAAATTAAAAAACGTCGTCTTCAATAAAGACTAGAAATAGCAATAATAATTGTTCATTCAATATTCAGATTTACTGTAATAAGAAATTATAAGTTAAAAATAAGAATACTATAATTGAACAACTTAAAATTACTTTTGTAGGTGTTATTTGCATGCTTTTGTTTGTCATCTGTTTTCGAAGTTTAATAAATAGTTTGAAGATCACTTGGCTAAGCCGGCGGCCGTTAATTTAGTAACTTTCGGTGGCCATTAATATTACCTTTTCATTCCTCTGTGGGGTTGCGTTATCCAGGTATTAACGGACAGTATTACCAAAAAGAATTTTTAAGACATACAACCACATGTTTACCGACGTAAATAACAAAAAATATTTTAAATATGTGCATCGGTATCGGTTTTTAATGCATCACGAAAAATGTTTGGACGAACTGAGTGAATGGAGCGGTGCATTTTCTTTAATATTTAGGACAGGTAAAGTATGTCAAATAACTATTTTACGAGCAGAAAAAAATTCTTGGCAACAACAAAAAACAAACGTTCTAATGCTTCTTTATGTTTCGGTTTTTTATAACAATTAGTTTTACGTTACGAGTTTGTACGCGGTAATATTGTTAAACTGCATTTTGAACGTTGTCTATATAGCATATTGATTAGAAAATTAAGATGCCAGTAACATAACAGACAGAATGTACTTAAAATTGGACGCACGCACGTTGTCGGACCGGCACTATCGAAACAGGACTGTGTGGCTTGTCGTCGTGAAATGAATGAAATTGGATAATACAGCATGGATTTGGGGACTTTAATGATTGTGGGAAGTATCATTCATTTGTTCATGGTGACCGCTACTCTCGTGTGCTTTCTTTTGTGAACGTTTATTGATGTGGTGTCCTGTGAACTTCATCTCCATGATTTCGAACACAACAGCACATTCTACTCCACCTTTTACTATAGAAACTAGATATGCCATTCGATATTATGCTATTTGGCTCATCTGCCATCATAGTGACGTTCAAACATGGCCAAAACACTGTAATCATCTATTTTGCAAAGATTCTCTCGAAGTTTGGTTAAAAACCAGTTGAGTCGGGTCTAGAGCAAACATTTCCGGACTGTCGTTTTGTCTTCGTGAAAGAAATTGTCTTCGTGATTTGTGAAAGAAAATTTCCCGACATCAGTTTTGTGCGGTCTTAAATTTATTTTGTTCCTGTGATCCCCCTACTGATGCATATAGGAATACTTAGCCGCCGATTAGTTTCTTTTCAAGCTTGATTACCATTATAAGCTTTATACAAAGCGCTGAGTCTTGATTGCCTATTTTCGAGTGATTCCCATCCTGCCATTTTCTTGTCCCTTAAAGTAAATTTAGCTGCCCTACGCTGAATCCTTACCAAATTTTTACACTGCATTTTGAGCGTATACCAACAAATTGTTCCATATTTCATTATCGGACGAACAACCGATAAATAAGCAATTTCCTTCGCGTTTGCTGTACTATTTTTTAAGATACGCATTACAACGTGAAGAGATCTACAGGCTTTGCCTACAACAAAATCTACGTGTCTTTTCCAACTTAATTTTCTATCGCAATGGATTCCTATGTACTTACATGAGGATACTCTCAAAATAATGTCATTATTTAAATGGTAATTTGTTTCTCTGTTATTTAATAACAGAGACCCCTACCAAAAGTAATGGATTTGCTTTTAGAGCTTTTTATGAATATTCCATTAGTTTCCGCCTAGTAATATAACGCATCAACATCCCGCTGAGGCATTTCTTAATCGACATTCGAATTCATATTACGATATACTATGCAATCGTCTGCAAATAGCCGAACATTTGAGATTATGTGCGCTGGCAGATCATTGACAAACGCTAAAAATAGAAGAGGTCCAATGACACTCCCCTGCGGTATTCCTGACGTAACAGTTACCCAATTCGAACTTTTTGATTTCTGTCTCGCAGGAACTCGCTATCAGCTAACTTGACTGCGCAATAGATTATACATAATTCTAATTTTGGTCTTCATACTATGTGAGGAGTAGTAATTAAGCATTTTGCCTGCAAAAATAGGTTTTCTGAACATGCAAACTACGTATAAAAAACGCAGAAAAGTCATTATGGAATGAAAGGCAGCAATGTACTGCTGAATATAAAAAAAACTCAGAAATCCAAAGAGACGGACGGGCTTGTATCAAAATATAAGAAAAGAAAAGCTTCAAGTTTCCGGAAAATCTTACCCTTGGAAGAAAATAGGGCGGTGCAGAATCCCGAGCCAAAAAGACCAAATCACCACCAATAATACTGAGCGACGAGAAAGACTACAATAAAATCCTTCAGAATATAAATATTAAAACTCTTAAACCTAAAGTTGTTATGCTGAACAAACAACAAATGAAGTCCAACGTGGAATCAGAATCAGAATATAGGGAACTGGCTGAATATTTAAATAAAATGGAAATGGAATGCCATATCTATGAGAACAAACAAACCAGACCAATAAGAGGCATGGTAAAGGGCCTGCATCCTACATGCACAGAGACAGAAATCAAAGAGAAACTAAAATTTAAGAACTTTAAGATCGTTAGTGTTGTAAATCTTATAAAAAAACTAAGGTGAATGGTGAGGTTAAAACTGTTCCTTTACCTTTGTTCATGTTAACATTTGAAAATTCAGAAGATATCAAGAGAATTTTTAAAATAGATTCCCTATGTCACATTGTCACAATTGAAGCTCGGACAAAAAGCAATCTCATACTACAATGCAAGAAGTGTTAGAGGTTGGAACATACCCAGAACTTATGCACAAACTGACAAAAAAGGTGATATACAACAATCAGAAACAGATACCTAACGCAACCTGAACAAATTACCATGATGGACATGCTTTAAAATATAATGTGCATGATGGATAAAATATCACAAACGCTTAATAAGCTGGAAGGCAATAACCTTGGTATCACACGGGGTTATAAGATGAAAGAAAAGAACATAAAATTGCTGCGTGGAACGCAAACGGCTTACAAAACAGAAACCAAGTAATAGAAGTTATTCTCGCACCACAAAATAGTGATATTTGTATGATCTCTGAAATCCATTCTACAGAACGGACCTATTTTAAACTAAACGGAAATAGTGTATATCAGACAGCACATCCAAGAGATGGAAGTGCTATTCTAATAAAAAACATTGATCTTTATGAGGAGTGTCACCTAAAATTAGCCGTATTCCAATTAACTGTTTTAACAATAAAATGTGTGAAGGAACAACTGAATATTGGTGCAATCTATGGCCCTCCAAGGCACTATATTAAGAGAATGGAATACTAACAATTCCTAGAACACACCAAACATGTCACCGTCTCCCACCCAATCCTTCTCATGAAAATCCGACGCTCTATCCCAGATCATATCCACACCCTACTACAAAGCTACTTAAACTATCGCTCCTTCCACATCTGACACCTATCAAAAACCTCTCCCAACTACCCAATCCAAGGCGTCCTATACCAGGACCACCAATACCGTATACCCCCTCACCAATCCTTCCATACCCTCCAAGAGAAAAATTCAAACCTACAACTCCTATATCCGTCCCATCTTAACATATGCCCACCCCTTCTGGTTCGCTACATATCACACCAACCGCACAAAATTAACCCGCGACGAAAACCATATCATTTTTATCTTCCGCGCACCCATGTACACCATTTACAACTCTATACGATACCAAAACAAAATACCTCACATACCTCCACAACTCTGCAATAGCCCAAATCCAAAAATATATCAACAACCCCCTATTCCGAAACCTAATCCTTCCTCACCATCACATCCTCAGAAACCCACCCCGACTCACCCGGAAAAAGCATCCCTTAAAACTTCCTCCAACTTCCCCCTCCTATCACCTAAGCAGAGGGCAAAGACAAACAAACCACTAACCACCTGACAACTAACAGTAAAAAAATGACTGACAGCTGTAAACGCCGTCGACAACTCCGCCGCCTCCTTTCTCCACCCCTTACATTGCGCCCCTCTTCCCGCTCACCCCCATCCCATCCCTGTCACTCCCCCGCCCAGTCATCCAAAACCCTATTAAAACAGCCCTTCTCTCCATAAACAAAATAACCTCTCTACCAACAACCCAAACTCCCGATCACCATACGGGGAAGAGGAGTCAAAAGCCCACAGTTCGAAGAGACCCCGCAAAGCGCGAGGCGAACATAATTTAAAATTTCAGACGTTTGGTGACCTACGTAATATTTTGGCTTAGCTTTTACACAAATAAAGTCTTGAAGATCCACAATATTTTAGTGACGCATACACATTATAATGATTCTGTGTTTGTACAACATGTCCAGACAATGCA
This sequence comes from Gryllus bimaculatus, assembly GCA_017312745.1. Classification (NCBI taxonomy): domain Eukaryota; kingdom Metazoa; phylum Arthropoda; class Insecta; order Orthoptera; family Gryllidae; genus Gryllus; species Gryllus bimaculatus. The sequence continues at coordinate 5,410,997 of BOPP01000027.1, read as the reverse complement.
AGTAAATGACAATTTATTTATTGATAGCTAAGTCATTTACTGCGTTGTTTATATTATTGCAAAAAATGTGGAAAATCTACATACGTTTTCATAAAACATCTGATTTGAGAATGACAGGAAAATTTTAGACATGTGAATTGCCAGTTACCAAAATGGACGAAACCTGTAACCTATGATCTTGAAATAACCTTCCAACTTTTCTTGCTTCAAAGCAAAAATCTACTTTTGTCCTTTTTGTTCCGAGGGTGCTATAATTTTTCATTCCTGAATTTTGGGAACAGTAGGGGATCTTTAAAAAAAGCTTTCTCTCCTGGCCCTTTTTGCCCCAGTCCCCTATCAGACACAACTTGATTATCGTGAAAATACAACTTTATTTTAGAGGGGAAAACATATCACTGAGAGAAAGTGCACCTAAACAAAACAAAAACGTTTTAAAACCATAATAGGCAGAGGAAACCCCCAACAAAGAATAATCACGAAGTTTTAAAAGAAGGTGGGCACTCAGGTCGTTTTTTATCCATAAGCTCACGGCGTGTAGCATGCCATAGAGCACCCAAGTTCGTTGTTTGCCCATGGTAGCAGGCAGAAGCTTCGGAGAGGCGACGGAGCTGCTCTCCAAACTACTAAAAATCACGTGTTCTAGACATCTCTATAAGCCAAATGACCGTCTCTCCCTAAAAATACCCGTTCAAAATAATAGCAATTTAGACCTCTCTTATGTCCGAAGTCTCCAGTAGTAGACTATGCTTTAATGATAACAAACGTGAAAGAATCGGCTCACTTCCGAGAAAAAAACAACGAACGATAATCTATTTAAGGCGAGTTGATGATAAAAAATTCTTGAGTCTGTCCAACGCATTTTAATTCAAAGAAACTTTATGCTCCGTGACTTTATGCTGACACGTGTTGAAGCTCACGTCAAGACTTTCACCTACGCTAAGATAAAATTTTCTTTAGCCCGTTACATGTATTGCATGCCCAAATACTCTAATTAATTAGAGTGCCATTCTCATATGAACTACTGAACAGTCCTCGTTCGCCGGTATCTAACTGCAATATATTGAAGGACAATAAACGTTAAAAAATGAGGGATGAGGCATTTAATGGCTTTCTGAAATTAGCTTTTGTTGTATAACATAGTAGTTTATTTCACAATTAAATGATATATTTAATGCCTTTAATAAAAGACATGTTATCAATGTTATCATGCTTATTAGTGGCGACTTAACGCATAGACGAACCCAGCAGCCCCAAAATACGAGTATTGAAAACAAAAAATACAGTATATGACCAATATACGAGCTATGTATTTAAGGTTTTATTATCGTTATTTAAACACAGATATTTGTTTCTGCTTATAGCAGGCCGTATTGGCGTACGAGTGTGTAAAACCTTTCGGATGGTTTCCCCCATTGATTCTTAAACCATGACCTTAGTAGGTCACATATGTACAAGTGCAGGATGCCACAAAATGTGGTCGGGCTTATATGGAGATACCACTAAAGATGGCGGAAAATAACGGACATTATTCTCTGTAACCAACCTTCGATTTTTATTTTAAATGAAAGATTTGTATTTTCGAGATTCCTTACTCCCTTTTTAATATCTCGAACCGATTTTGAGTTACAGTGCAATTTTTGAACACTTGAAGTAAAAAGCACTTGCTCCTGGAGGTATAAAATTCGTCATTTCAATTACATTTTGGAGAGATGCCCCGCGAGACTATCGACCATCTGTGGGGTTGCAGTTGTACATGAGAAATGGCTGATTAATTGACCCGTGCCAGCGTTGTTGTACACTGAGACCGTTGGATTTTCGAAATTTTGGAAAGCAATATTTCCTTCTCCGTTAATAATCCATAAATTATACTGAGCTTACTTATACAACTTTTCTTACACTATTCAATGGAGTTAATATTAATTTTTCATTTATTAATACACAATCGATAAATTACAACAAAATACCTCTAACTTTCTTGATTTGGCCCTGAAGTCTATTATTTATTGGTAGAAATGCAAATACAATTTATGCTTATCACTGAATGAAAAATATGAGTGTGTACAAATATGAGGGTGGGTCTCAGTTTTTAATCTACCAGACGCCTCAGAGTTTCAAAACCGGCTCCAATACTAATGTTTAATAAAAGAACGATATTTGGCAAGCAACTTACCACCTGAAAATAATGGTGAATTTCCTTGTGACTTTCAACAACTCGCATAATATTCATGATTGTTAGAATAAGCAAAAGATTGGCGTAATGAACCACATTAATGGGATCACACTTGCTTATTACAAACTGATAACAGTAACTGTTTTATAGAAAGTATTTTATTAAATGATAACATTTTATACACACTAAACATTGAAGTATTTACGCTTTTTAATAACTGGCAAGATTACTGTGTAGAATCTATTGGCATACAAAAAATGGTTAAGAAAATATGAATGTATTTTGGTAAAGATCATGACACCATCATAGTGAATGTTTCACAAAATAACAATACACTGTTATTAGTTAATATCACATAACATACACTGTTATAAGTTAATAGACACGTAAAAATCTTTTTTCGTGCAGTACTGTTTTATACTTAGAAGAATAAACACCATAAATATTAAAAAAATACCAACATTAGAGAACAAGAATAGGATTCATATTACATCTTACAGTTTCTGATTCCTTAAAAAAAGTTTATGTATTAGAAATTCCTTTAAATGAAGTGGTAGCAATATATTCTTTACGGTAAACAGACCAACTAATACATGATTTCTTGGCTTACCAGCACTCTGCTTTATTTTTAATTAACACATACTCATTGTATAGGAATCATTCCATTTCAAATCAACATTTCCCTGGATATCTCTGAATTTATTAAAACTTTCGATTCAGTGAATAAAATTAGCAAAACATTTTTTCGAGTTTTTTCCCCAATCGGAAAAGAAGTGAAAACAACCCTTTTCTGTGTACTAAAATATAAGTTTTTAGGAGACTAGGTTGCAAAGTTCGCCTCAAAATCAGTTTCTCTATCATTTTAAGTTCGTTTTCTATATTGTAACAAAAGAAAACAACTAGTTTTCAATGTCTCTGAAGAGTTCCTGGATAGATTCTGTGACTTCAGAAGTTACAAATGGGCTAACATTTGTAGGGTTCTGTTGTTAGCGTATCAAGTTGTATCCACGTTTGCCAGTTCAAACCCGATCGAAAGCCTATATTTTTAAGGACAAGAAATCACTCGTACGCCTTCCTTCGGAGGGGAAGTAAAGCCGGCTGTCCCATGCTGTAGATTCACTACATGTAAAAGATCCTCAAATGTCTACACTAAGGAATGTGTTTCCAGAAATATACGATGAGAAATGTGTAAAATCGAAACAAAGAACACTTATCGACCCTCACACTCTTGAAAGATTTTTCTCGTTCGCCTCTGCAGAGGCGAGAGTTCCTCGCTCGAGTCCGACAGCGAACGCGTTTCCTTGGACACATTTCTACTCCTTTTTTAGACACTCCAAATGTATATGATATTTAGGTATTCGCTAAAAATTAAACATTCGCTGGAAAACACTAAACAGTACGTAGAAAAGAGTGAGGTTATAATATTTACCACTAAAAGATGTGACAAACAAGTTTTTTTTAATTTCTTAGTTGATTTTTTTCTTTAAACGGAAATTAACTACGAAAAACTTCTGTTGAAAATATTTCGTGAAAGAAAGCGGTACATGAGCTATATAAAGATTTGAAGCAAGAAACTTGAAAGGGTATATAGAAGGAAATGAATTAATATTTTATTTTTTAATTCTCATTTATTTATAAATGAATTTATTAATTATTAATTGCATTATGGATTATTTTATCATTCAACATTTATTCATAATTCAACCAACAAATACAATAAAACAGATGAGGTACAAAGTTCGGGACAAGAGAAAATTTCGTCGTCACATTCAGTTTTTTACATTACATAATTCTAACGAACCTTTAATTAGTATTGTACTTCAACTTTTGGGTCAATGACGCCCCATCTAGGTCAGGTTTTCGTCCACTTTCCCTGATCCTTTAACAAATGCTGAGATGGCCCCTTGTTTAGCTTCTGGACATAAATGTAACTTTGAATTAACTTCTCCCCGTAGCACGTCACACAACGTTTTTAACTGTTTCTGGCGTAAATAAAGAATTATTTATATGGAGTGCAGTAATATATTTTTAGGCAACTCGAATTTATGTACATGATTTACGATTATGGTAATTAAACAAGGATTTCAGGGGTAAAAATTGCAAAGAGCATTTAATAAAACAAGAAATGGGACTCCAGCTAATCTCATTTAGCTAACTGCTGTCACCAATCACGGCTTGTGGTACACAAAAGTATTTCGAGTCACCGAATGACACATATCTAGTGCGAGCGCAGCGTCATCGGCCTATTTCCTCATTTCTCGCAACACATCTGCCGACCTAAGAGATGTCTCTGAGCTTATTCAAAATCGTCTGTGTCGTCGCCCGAGTAATACCTTATCTCTCCGCTAGATGGTGAAAGGAACGTAGCGAAATTTGCGTGTGCAGTCGGAAGGGCGGGCCTGACGACGCGAGTCTTGCTACGTAAGAATAAATCTAACAAACTATTTTTTTTATTCTTAAAATAGTAAAACTTCAAAAAAGTAATTAATCGATTTTTACGTTTTTGGTCTTAAAATCAAGAGTAGTTTGCCTGCAAAACCGTAAAAAAATTCAGGGGTATTTTTAATGATTTTTCTAAGTTATTTTTACTTAAAGTTATTTTTTTGATTTTCGAATTTTCAAGACAACGCGATACTTAAGTATGAGAATTATAATTTCTCATGTTCTACAATAATATTTAACTTCATATACTTGGCATATAATCCTGCAATTTGTTAATTTTTAATAATTAATATATGTGCCACCTTTTTTTAAAAACAATAAAAATTCAGGTCTGATAATGTAAATGCTAAAGTTTTTTTTTAAAAAAATCTTGAAAAAATGTTTTTACAGCTTTAATAATTTAGTTACCTGATTTGACTCATCGCATACAAAATAAAATTAAACTCGTTAATATAATTAAAATTTGATGTGAAGGCAAATAAAGCCCAAAGACAATGCACATCTGCTTTATATTATGTTCTGTATTGATAAAGCTTTATTTAACAGTCAATACAATTGCTTGCACTAACATTAATTTACTAACAGATTCTAAAATAAAATTAGCAAAAAGGATATTTCAGAATGTTCAAAAAGAATATTATTACACAAAATATTCTCCATTATCACAGATTTGTACTAATAATTCAATTTACAATAACAGCATATTAACAATAATCCACTTTATGGTACATAGGCACATAGACTATACATGAATGTAGTATACATGAATGTAATACAATAATGCAACTGCAATCCATCTCTGCAAACATGTTCTTAGAGATAAAATTTAGAAGTCCAACAATAAACCCCAAAGACTTCTTTCAAGTAGTGGATTGATATTTCTTAAATTACTCAGCCTTACCATCACCTTTCTGTTGCCATCACTATAATTACAATTATACATCACACTATGTTTATGGACAACTTTTATCGAAATATTTTTGGAATCAGTCATAAAATCTTTTACTATATTGGGAAATCAAAATTAAAATGTTTCTTCTTACACAATTGTTTACATTTCTGATAACCAATTTCAAACATTTTACATCATGGTACTCAATATTTTGATTGTTTTAATATAAACATTTTGTTTTGGTAAGTAATGCTTGATATTATGGGGAAAATATGGAACTTACATTCATGGAGGATAAATGGAGGAATGAGAAAGCAAAAGATATCAACAAATAATTAATTACAACTTGAAAAACAATCAATAATTTACCTGTAACCATTTGAAATAAGGTATACATCACCACAGAGGCCATAAATGTATGCCCATTTTAGTTTGTATATCATTCGTTAGTGTATGTTCTGGACAATACTGGCAATTAATCAAAAGGCTAATTATAGTAAAAATATTTCATATCATTTTAATAGTTACATGTTATCCTAATGCACTTCAGAAAATGAAAACTAGACAAATAAAATACTGAACATAAATCAATAACAAAATTTCCATACACACTTTGAAACACACACACACATTTTTGCATAATGTGTCATAAGTACATAATGCCCACCTCAATACCAATAGACTTGCGATTTGCTGCAATATTTGAGAGAATTTTACAAATAAATCGTATGACATATCCAAGAGATCATAATTTATATTTGAAATTCAGGGAAGTTGTTTAAAACTATTATAAGAAAATTACAAACATTGAACATAATCACTTTGTATGATGAACTGAATTACTACTAAACTGAATTATGTCATTTACAGCAAATTTATATTTACTCACAAAATCAAAAGTGTCTTGATTTAAAACAATTTCAGAACTTCACTTGTTACACTGTTATATACATAATTACCACTGTAACAAACCCTATTAACACTACTTTTCAACCACAAACATCTACCAATGAACAAAATGTGTACCAAAACATCATCATATCAGATAAAATATTCAGGTACACAAACGCTTCCAAATGATATTCTGTTTATCTTCCTCTGTGATTTTAAACTGACAGACTTGATGTTAATTGTCAGCAATGATTAGCAGAGAATATGCTTATTTAATTTTTTATACCCAACAATTACAAATTTAAAGAATTTACAAATTCTTATATTACAGAATTCTATTTCTTCTCTTTTGAATCACAAACACATACTTTTCTTCCCCCCCCACTCAAAACGTGTCATGCCATGTCATCAATCAATTTTGGAAGCATTACGATAAAGATTTAGTTATGTATTCTATAACTGCTTTGTAAACTGGTAACAAATAAAAAAAACATATAAAAGACATGTAGACAAAAATAACAATTTACAATCAGTCTTGTTCCAAGAACTACTGAAACTCCATTTCTAGAAGCACATCAATATAATTAAGATGTTTTAAGAATTGTTGGAACTATGGTAAGCACATAAATATATCAAATCTGGCATGAGGAGAGAAATGCTAGATTCTGACAAATAGCAATTCTTACCTCAAGAAAGGCCACTAAGTATATATGTGTAATTAACATTTATAAAACAAAATATATTAATAATTATTAATAGAAATACAATAGTCTAATATGAATTCTTAATGAATTTCAAGTATTAATAATCACTTGAAACATCCTATTGCATTCAACCCTTAAATTCATAAATATTCATACAATATCAATAACGGCAAATCTTGTATGTAAAGTAATTAGTTAATTGAAATACGAATGACAAATACTTACATACACATTTTATAGCTAGTATTTAAATTGAGAATGTATAAATTTCTAAATATTCATTAAACTATATGATTTTTCATACAAAATTGTTCAACAACTTATGTAGTTACTGCATTGCATTTACGTCATGATATTAGCATCCAGTGAACACAATCTTTTTTTTATTACAATAGCTATTATTTCACCCTAGCAGCAAAAATAAGTAGTTTTTCACAAACATGAAGTTGTACGTAGTTTTACATAAGGCAGTCTTTGAACATAGATCTTTACATATAAAGCACGTATTGATTGTATATCTTATTAATCTCTTAACATTTCCAGAAACTAATTGGCAAGGTAACAATTTCAGATTAATGTATTTCTTCCAAACACAAAACTCACAATTTGGGAGGTGAAATTTAACTTTTCATTATTAACCCAAATGTTACCTGAAATTCATAATACTGCATTGGAAACTGCAACAAGAACATTAATTTTAGGAAATGGAGATCATGATAAAATAACATTCTGCACATTTCATCAACATAGTCACACAAGCAAATTGTATTATTTCAAAAATGTTGGTCATGATTAAATATTTCAAGATTGTCTTTTACTTTGTTCAGTACTTCCAAATATCTTAACCTTTAGAAAATGTTACAAACGGATATTAACTTAAATCACATTGAAATATAATTTTACCACAGAGTTGGCATGACTGAGTCACTTCACTACCCTTCATAAAAAGCCCATTATGCAAGTGTGATGATGGAAGTGATTCTACACTGCATGGCGTTCATATTTATTTTAATATATTAATTATCTTCTTTTTTTTTAATGCCTGAAAATGAGGAAAATACATAATTATCTAAAATGTTGTAATAAAACTTGGTTAAAGAAAAATAAACCCTTTAAATTGTATAATTCTAAGATTTTATTTCTAAATTTTGAAGTGACTCAATCTGTCAAGAAAACTCTGTGGCCAAACTTTCTTCTGATGTGAATAAATTGAGATGGACCCTTATATTTTTTTATATGTAATCTTAACTTAAAATTTTTATCTTTCCCACAACTCACTGGTGACTGAGTAATATACAAAGTACAAAAAGATTATATTGCAAATGCCATGTTTTTTCATGTCAAAACCAACAAACTTTAATACTTATGATTAACATTAATTTTTGACAAGAATATTATGTTATTGCATTTGTGATGATTTTGTATGAACTTGCACTTGGCACCATATTCTATAATCAAATATAATCAACAATACATTTTCTTGATAAAAAATTTGACAATATTGCACAAATTATTAGGAATTTTCAAAGGCTGTTCAAAGCATAAATTACGAGTTATGACATTAAGAAAAATTGTTAAAATCAGTCAACAGTTATTTCATATATCAACTAAAATCCATGTGTATAATGGTTTGAAAGTACTATTACGAACTGTGTACACAAGTGTATTGATACCATCCACATCATATCGATTCTTACCTGCCAGTAAATTAGAAAATCGAGTTTCACTGGGCAATTCTTTAGAGTGAGTTAACATTACATACCGTGATACCCTGGGAGAAAAACGACAAATGGATAACCCTTTATGGTTAATGCGACTTTGAAAATCATCATCTTCACCACCCCACCCAAAGAACATATTGGAAAATCCATTTACTAGTTCAAACTGACTTTTTAAAATGGCAACAGCACCACCAAATAAACCACGGTATGGCAAATTATATCTGAAAGTATTCAAACTTGAAGACATATGCCGAGGTTGACGTGTACATGCATATATATTGTTTTGCTTCTGTGGTATAAGATCTACATCATGAAAAATAAAACAGTGATATGGAAATAACTTCAGTGCTTCAATATATCCAATATTAAGAAGTTTTGCTCGATTGAAATCTTTTTTTTCTACCTGTTCAATAATAAGAATGCGATAATTTATCATTTGCTTTTGAAGAAATGAGTGCATGTACAAAAGAAATATTTCAAGTTGTGTTTGTCTATTTCGGTACGGTACCACAATTGCCACATCAAAACGAGACACACAGTTCGATGGCTTCCATGTTCCTCCCAATTTTATGTCCAATTTTACACTCAATTCATTCAGGTCACATTGGGTTACGTTTTTCTTTGGATAAAGAAGAGAATAACTTGATTCATTTAATATATGCCAAGGGCATAGTGGTAAACCACTAGTTTCCGATAATTTCTGTGCTAATGGGGACTCTTCCAATTCATGAACCATGTCTTCTTCTTTAATAAACGTGTAATAATGAGCAAACCGGCCAGGATGAATGCAATATGTTATAATTATAACTGTTAATAGTATCAAAATAATTTTTTTAACCATGTGACAGAAAAGATTTGGCATTTTAGACACCAAAGTTATAATATATAAATGGCAATCTTGTTCTGTGAAATTTCTCTCTTTCAAAACCATTCTAAAACTTGCATTAATAACAGAATGCTAGGAATAGAATTTTCAAAATAAAATAAATTATTAATACAAAACAATAAGTTGGAACATGTATATCATCTGTATTCCCATACATTACTCAAAGTCATATGCAATAGCAAAATATAAAATACAATTAATAAAAAGGCAAACATGTTTTTAATACCATTCTAGGTAATACCAAATACCTTCAGGTTTACAACATGCAATGGAAGATTCCCTCGATCAAGACAATTCAGGGTCAAGATAGCAAAATGAAAAGTCTCAAAAAGAAATATAAATACTTAAATAATCAAGAATATTTAAAATTATTTTTCATGTGTGACAGTCAATCAATCGGCTGCGAATACACAATTGTGGAAGAATAGCTATTTTTACTAAAATAAATATCCTTCAGAAAAATTGTTTTCTTCATTGCATACCCTTAAAAAAATATCTTTTACATTACTCATTAAATTCCAAGAATTCTTATAAGTTCATTACATTAGTTAAAAAATGTATACAAGGAAAATCACAGCTTCATTCGAGACAATAGTTTACAACAAATTCAAAATATGTCCTTAAGTTATCAACTACTAGAACTAGGCGGCAACAAACATTTGAGATTCAAACTTCATATCATACCTTGACTAGGCCCATGAACTTCAAAAATTATACAACACGCTCATTAAACTGCATCTGGAGAAGTTCAATAAAGCATGCGAACATACCTTCGATAATAAGATATGCTACTGTATTAGGTGTCCGATTGAATGAAACTTGGAAGCCCACTCTCTCATTCATGATCTCTTAAATTTACTTACATTTTTAATTCCCTACTTCGAATCCATGATATAGCTTTGGAAGACAATTTTCTGCACCTAGGACTCAAGTCATTCAGTGAGGAAAGAAGAATGTAACTGTTTGAAGACACATGATCATGGAAGCAACTCTGACACTCTTTTTTGCAAAGTTGGTCCAGTAGAAAAGATATCACAGTATTTGGAATGAAAGTTCCAAAAAAACATCTTCTTGGTATTGCTGTCTCTTATCAATTTCGCCTGTCAAATCTCGATTTTATAATGCTTGTTAAAACCATTCTCCGAAAACCCGTTTTTTCACTGTTATAGGTTCATCTGCTCTTGTAAAATACAAAGTCTTGAATAGCATCATAAATTCATTTCATATGTGTAAAGGCTATCACAAAACACACGTACGACAGTAAACACTGACGTTTAAATCACAGTCGTGTTCACGAGTCTCAATACATCAATGATTCGGTGTTGTTAACGTGAACGAGTTTCTTGCGAAACTTTTGGATGCGGTTCATTTTGACAGTGTTATTATACAATCCATCTAACCTCTAGCGTGTAAGGAAGGTACAGGTCCATAAATTGGATGTGAAATTTGACATTCTCAGTCGAATACTCGATACACAGCCATCCTCACCTTTCATTTAAGCACTTTCTATCTTTAAAGTGGAGCAATAGCTATATTGATTGGCATATTATATTTCTATGCTCAAGAAGTAAATTTTGTGAAACAATATAAGAAAATAGTAATTTAAATTATCAACATAAAAATCAGAGGTGCTCGATTGCACAAACTTTCTCGCATCATCTCTAACTTTTGCAATTTTCAAACATTCAGAGATATCGCCGAAAATGAGACTAGCACAATTTTTTAATACAACCGAGGGAAAAATTTACGGAAAAACTTTGGAGCTGTTTTTGAGAAAAAAATATAAATTACATTAACTTCAACAGATAAAGTTTTGCTGTAGAAAAGTCGCCGATTTCCACCGCAATAAGATAATATTTTCTCTTCACCACGCAAATACGTACTAAGGCAAGAAAAATCAAAGTAGTCAATGATGCCATTCATTCCTTCAAAAAGAGTTTATACAAGAAAAGAAATGGGAGTCCAAATATTAGAATTTCTCCTGCTAGTTTCCAAAAACGATTCTATGGACACATTATTTTTACTTTCTCGCCTTACGTAATAAAAAAATAAGTATTGTAATGCATAGGATTCAAAGTTTAAAGTTTTTACATATAATGTCCTTGCTTCCAAATTTTAAAAAAATCTTGCGTATTTATCCAAATCATGATGGTAGATGGCAGATATTTAGTTGTACCGTGCATAAATATCTAAATGAGACTCCAATACCTAAAAGAAGTTTTGTGCTTTGTCTATTAGGATATTCCATGATGTTTTGGTGTTCTGTAATAGGTATGTGTTTTTTTTAGTTTTATTTCGTTTCTGTCCAATGTATTGCAAGGGGTAGTCCTGGTACTTAATCTAATAAACACTATTTTCTCCCAAAATTACCCCCCCCCAAAAAACACAAAATTCCAAAACGTGAGTAAAGATACAAAATATTATGAACAAATCGAATTTAAAAAAATCTTTATTAAAAGCTATATCACTTCGAGAACTTAGGTCTCTACGATGTCGCGTACACGAGTATTCATTCCCCTCGTGAATAAAACTATCCTCTGTACACAATTCAGTACATTCTGTACATAAAATACTTGACTATTAGAAACTGAAAATGGAATCTAAATACGCACGTATCCTTACCAGTCGATAAGGGAAGAATCGAAACCTGCTGTTCTCTAGTACCGATTCTTAGTTCAGACTGAACAAACATGGTATCTGATATCTGAATAGGACAGGAGTGGTCGGAGGATTTAAGTTTGCCGGACATTTCACCAGGATTCTTTTACATGGCACCCAGGATTTACCTTGGGCTTAGGAAACTATGGCGGATCCAATGGAAACTATGGCGGTAAATTGGAACTTACATCTCCCCTCCCTCCTCCTCACAAATTATTTCTCAATTCGCCCCTTTGAGGAGGCATTGTACTAAACTACTGGGACCGGACCGGCTCGGTAGCAAATATTTTTCCTCACGCGGTACCTCAACTGTTGGGAGATGGCAGCGCCTACGCGCCATCTCCTCTCATTCGGCGACGTCACGCCGCTTCGACCTTGTCCAATATCTCAATCTGAACCACTGGCCACGATTTTTTCTCGCCCGCCGAGAATGTTTCTGCAAATACCAACAGAAGATGCTTAATTTCGCGCAAGATTTGTTGGCTGGTGATTAACAGCGACCGAGGTCGATGAAGCTGAAAATAAACAGATGCCTCTTGGTGGTGTTCTCTTTCGGTGAGCTGTAGAGATTTTCTGACGGTACATTTTGCAAGGAAAAGCTCAAACCAATGGAGACCTAAGTTTATTTATTTATTGAATTTGGACGAGATTGAGGACAGTGGGGGTAATTTTGTAATGTGTTAAAATTGAAAGTAATACATCGAAAAAATAAACGTCACTTCATTTTTCAAGTACTAAGACACTTATAGATCAATTTCTAAGAACAGAAATTAAAGAAATTACTAAACAAAATCACGCAAGAAAACGTGGATGTTTCCGTTATTGAATTAATAATTAATGTGTAACAGTAAATGCTACCTACAAACATTTCGGATACTTTCAAGTAGGCATGTCAAAATGCCCGCACAAGCTACCACCGCTACTTGCCCGCCGGAAGCGAGGCACTCCTGCAAGCCCGATTAACTTTTCCAGGCTCCACGTTCATTTTCCCTCCAAATCCAGAAAGTGATGTACACACGCAAGATGTGACAGAGAAGAAGAGTACAAAGCGTGTGTCGTCCTTTCACCCCTCATTATTATCATTTCATCGTCCATACCCCCAGGGCTAAAAACCCTGGGGGATAAAAAATCGGATTCAGCTAAATGCTGGTCCCCAATTAAAAGTTGCATGCACCTGCCATCGCGATAATGATACTGAGCCACGGTAAATGCAGGGAGCATGCATGCGTGGTTCTAGTCGGCCTGTTCGCGTGAAAAAAAACAACAAAACATATTGTAGCGTCACTGCTTGCAGCAGCACTACGCCCAAGGTATAGGGTTTAGGGTTCTAAAAATAGCCGCCCGAACAAAGGGCTGGATTTCCCAGAAGAGATGGGCCGCTTGCAAAGACAACGCCAAAGACATCTTTCTATGCAGCGTGCGGGGGGAGGGGGAGAAATGACGTGAGAGTTCATGTGACTCGCCCCTATACGAGGATTGCCTTTTATATTTCAGGATTAGAGAACAAAAAAATATTAATCATCGAAAATCACTTTATTCTTTTTCAAAATGTCCTCCATGAAGATCTATACACTTTTGCATTCGTTTGAACCAATTGCCGAAGCACTTTTGCCACTCTGATTGAGGTAACTCCAAAACATGCATTCTGAATACAACAACCGCTTCTTCAGGTGTCGAAAAACGTTGACCTCTCAGTTTATTTTTTACGTACGGGAATAAAAAGAAGTCATTTGGTGTCAAGTCAGGACTATACGGTGGATGACTCGTCAAATCGATGTTTTGGGTGCTCAAAAATGCAGTTGTTTGAGCCGATGTGTGAGAGCTCGCATTGTCGTGGTGAAGAGTGATCCGTATTCGGCGGTTGGTTTTCCTGATTTCTTGGGAAACAGCTGGCAAACAAATCATTGTATACCACTCAGAATTGACTGTTCTGCGTTGTTCTAGTGATTCGGTTGCAACATGTCCAGTTTTTTGGAAAAAAAAGGCGAACATCTGTTTGGAAGTGCTTCGTGCGCGAACAAATTTTGTTGGATTTTGCTCATCTTGAAACACTCATACAGTCGACTGCTGTTTACTTTCGGGCTCATACGCGTTAATCCACAATTCACCACCTGTCACGACGTCTTTCAAAGCACCGCGATCGTATTTTTTAAGCATTTCTTTCGACAAATCGACACGAGCCTTTTTTGAGCAATTGACAAATTGTGTGGGTTCCAACGCGAACAAATGTTTTGACAGTCAAATGTTCATGCAATATTGAATGTATGCTGGTCCCTTAATCCCTAAGGTTGTCTCAGTCTCACGATAGGTCACATGACGATCTTGCAATATCAGTTCACGCTCATCATCAATGGTTTTCGGAACAACAACTGATTTTGGACGATCTTCGCGAAATTCGTCTTGGAGAGAACTACGACCACGATTTAATTCACTATACCATCGATAAACACTGGTCCTTGATGGAGCTTCATAGCCAAAAATTGAATTAAGTTCATCCATGCACTGTTGCTGAGTTAATCCACGTCGAAAGTTGTAAAAAAGAATCGCACGAAAATGTTCACGATTTAATTCCATTTTTGAGCCAAGATGAATCTTTTAAGTTAATGTAAACAACACAAATAGCGCTCGTATGTCAAAACGTTCTGAGTACGTATAACCTCAAAACATCGAACTTTACGATAGAGCTGTCAGTTGTCAGATTGCAATAACAGGGTTGCCAAATCCCGAAACATAGAAGGCAACCTTCGTATAACGTCGCGTCGCGATGGCGCGGTATTAACAACTTTGGTTTTCTCGTGGCGAGTCCACAAAACGTTATCCGCCCAGGCTGGTGCGGAGTGCCGATGGCACACGGTGGTTCGATGTGTTCGGACCAGGCGAAGTGTTCCTCGACACTGTAAGGCAGATTGTCGATTTGCCGGGGCACCTGATGCCAAATTGCGAGGCGGCCTAGCAGGCCTGTCGCCACCGCAAGGCGCATGTAGAGAGAGGTGTGTGTGTGTGCAGTGATAGCTTTAACAAACCGCCTTAAGAGTGAAGTTTTGTAGATATGTACATCTATATATTCGTGCCTGTTTTCCTTGCATAGATCCCTACCCACAATGTTACTATATATACAGGTGCGCCAGAGAAACTTACTTATTTGAAAGGTCAATAAAAACAAAAGTACTTCAGTTATTGTTTTAATTTTTTTTTGAGAATACAATATCCCAATTTCTTTCATGCAGTCTTGAAAATGATATCGGATAAATGGCGACCTCCATTGCGCATACACTGATGAAGTCGATTTTTGAAATTCGTATCCACTCTTTGCAGCATATCAATCGGTATGTTGGCAATGGCGTCGCGAATGTTGTTCTTGAGGTGTGCTATGGTCCATGGTCGATCGACATAAACCAGGGATTTCAAATAACCCCATAAAAAAATCGCATGGAGTCAAATCTGGAGAGCGTGCCGGCCATTGGAGATCGCCTCTGAGAGAGATGAAGCGGTCGGGGAAATGTCGCAACAAATTCATTGTGTCTCGTGATGTGTGTGCTGTGGCTCCATCTTGCTGAAACCACACTTTCCTAACGTTCATTTCTTCGAGTCTTGGAAGAAAAAATTCCTCGATCATGTTCCTGTAACGAGCTCC
>BOPP01000027.1:5333075-5393935 GCA_017312745.1 Gryllus bimaculatus | reverse complement strand
ATTCAACGGTAACTGCTGCGTTCGTTTTCCTTCAAAAAATAAGGACCAATATTTCCCATTACCCGACCATCGCAACACCACACAGTTAACTTCGCTCACAATTTAGTGGGCTTCTGGTGAAGCTCAACGCGGATTTACACCACATCCAATAACGGCATGTTTTGCTTGTTGACGTCAGCCGGAAATGTGGAAAGTGAGCCTCGTCACTGAAAAAACGCGCGCGTCTTCAGGCAGTTGTCATCAGCATTTCACATGCATTTTGACGGGGCAACAAAACGCGTTTCAGTTAATTCTTGCACAACCACAGCAGTTTGTAGGGTATGAAATTGAAGGTCTTCATGCAGAAATTCGTCGAACATGTGGTGTCAGAAATTCCCAATAGCAGCTGCGTGTTTGCGAGCCGAACGTCGGGGAGAACGCACAATTGACTTGGCCCTCACTCTTTCGGATATTTTCCGGGGTTCTGATGCGTCCGCCCCCCCTTGAAGTCCATTCTGGGTTTAAGCGGACCACTTCCCACTCCTGAAATGAGTTAACCCCGACAGAAGCGTCGTGCGCCTGAGTCCTCGGCCTCTTCTTCTTCCTCGTCTGCTACTGGCGCCTCTGACTACGCCCACAGTGCGAAAATGTCCCTTGCACTTTACCGAATACTCGTGCAAGTTCTCATCTCTCTCAATTTGCAACTCAGTTTTTTGTAAGGACGCGGTTACGCGGTACAGCACGCAGCTGCGAGGTGCTCCCCGCTGCACCCATTCGTCAGTGGTCAGAGGCTGCACGTGGTGCTTTTTTGAATTTTTTTTTTGTGTGACACAAACGTTTTGACCGGTGCGACACCGGACGCATTGGGCGGGGTGGTTATCATAAAAAACACGAGGCTGCTGTTCTTGGGTGACCTTTCCGAGGGCTGGTGTGCAGAAACCTCCTCCTTTGTTTCCTGTGAGGGCGGGCGGCCCTGCATCGGGCCGGGTTCCTCCCTCCTTTTCGCAGTTTAAGTCCGCTCACACGTGAAGAAAATTCGCGCCGCCGCCGTCGTCACCCTTGTGCTGTGCCGAGGATCCCCGACAGCTATCTATCTAGCTAACTGTTCAATTTGCCTGCCATGGAGCGTCGCGTTTCGTTCTCAGGGCTGGCTTATCGTTACATTATCTACCTAACCAGCGATCGAATTAAGTATGTTCTAATATTTTAGTGATATTATATTCAGTATGAAATAAGACAGAGACAGAATTACCAATTTTTCTAGAATCGTCTTCAGCCAAGTACATCGTTAGACTACAATTGTTAATGTTACTGTTTCTAGAAATCCTACGACCATTTTTATTTTAAACTGCGTTACAGTCATTTGTCTCATTAATACGCGTGTGGAATTAATATTATTTAAGTAAAGAATAAATAAATATTAATTAAATCGTGGCGTTCTTCTAAACACTATTAAACGCTCAATTAAAACGCTTAATAATCTACTAAACGATTAATTAATTCGTAAATTATAAATTAACAATTTTACTCATGATTTAAATCATAAGAATAATTAATCATTCGTATAGGATTAATCGATTAATTCGGAACGATTAATAGATAAATATTAATTTAATCAAGAAAATCGTCAATTAAATATTAATCGATTATTATTTCATAATCGCCCATCCATACTCTGCGCGGGAACAGGATGGCGGCTGACAGACCTCGAACTTAAATTTTCAGGATTGTGTTTCCAGGTCAATCTTACTTTCATCATGTTATTTCATTTATTTGTTTTTACAAAATAAGTTTAACTATGACATATTGTCTTCGTAATAATAACTCCAAGTTTTTTGGTTTATTTTACTAATTGTTAATTTTGATTGATTAGTGATTAATTGCGGACGCATCAACTACTAAGATCATCAGTTCTTAGTAAGTGTAGTGCGTGTTTTTTCTCTGGAAGTGGCGGTTATTGTCCGCCGGTAGATGGTGAGATCCTGGCATGTGTTGTAATGTAGTGCATGTTAGAGTATAAGTAAGGGAGCGACAAGGAAGAGGAAGGAAAGATCGTACGCGGTCCATGGACGGTTTGTCAGGGTATGTTGCTCCAGCATTTGCCTGGTATTGATAGGCGAAACCACAATACTACCGATCAGAGCAGCCGGCTGCTAGAATTCACCTCTAAACAGCGACTGAACTCGCTGCAGCTATCAATCTAGCTAGTGCCGAAATTCCTGCCACCGTCGGGTTTCAATAAATTTGCAAACAACTTTTTTAGTTCATTAATTTTAATGCCAATTTTATCAATTTAACTTTCACAGCTCTTTAAATATATTTAATTGAGGTTTCAAAATAGTTCAATGACTGGAATATTAATTACAAGAGAAAATTATAAAACATACAACAATATTGGTTTTGCCTGACGTTTAGGGATGTCAGGGCGGTGAGCGGTGGATTAGTAATACCGGGCCCGACAACTACTAAGGTCATTAGTCCCGTAAGTGTAATGTATATTTTAACTCGGAAGGTGATAACCTCGATCTTCTCCCGCTAGAGGGCGAGATCTGGCTCCAACCTACGTCCTCAAACAGTTATCTCCCAACAGCGAGGCACCGCTCTAAGCTCCCTTCTGGTCTCCCGATCAGTGTGTTATTGTAGTGCATGTGAGTGTCAGAGTATGTAAGTAACTAGTAAGTAACTAGTAACTAGTAAGTCCTAGGACGTGCGAATACCGTGTGCCATTGTTTGTTTGTTTGTTTTTGTTCAACTATTAAAAAGGAAGATCCTCCCTCTTTTGAATGCCAAAGGGCCCTATGTAGAAATCCGCTCTGAGAGTCGATAGTTTATGGGGCGGCGGCGTAATCATGGCGGTGATGGAGGGGGAGGGAGAGGTGGTGGGGAAGGCTTGCCGTCGGGCGCAGCACCTCCCCGACCCTGTATGCGCCGACCTTGAACCGGGAAGGCCGACCGCAGAACTGGTTGCGCTCACGCGCTGCGCGACTATGCGCAACGCCACAGCCACGCGACCGCGGCATCACGCCGCCACGCCGCCACGCCGCCACACGACCACACCTCCGCGCATGACAAAGATTAGAGGAGAATCTTACTGTTCTCGGCAAATTTTCGCTTGGGAAGCGAAACACTAAATACGACAACAGTGGTGTGGCAAAAATGATTTAATTAAACATACGTAACACTTCCGGTGAACGAAACGTTTATTGATAAAATAATGTGACTCAAGAAAATTAGTGTTGCTACAAATTGGCTAAGAATTTCTTGCATTAGTTGTCCTATTCTATCGAGACGGCGCTAGCTTTTCGGTTTTGCCTTACCCTCTTCCCAACTGCCATCTGTCGGCGCCTAAAATATCTGCCAGGGCGTGTAACGGTACTTATTGTTTCTTTGGGGACATTTCCAGCGAAGAACATTTTAGCGCACCCCGAATATCGCATAGGTAAAACTCAGTTCTCTACCATATGTTTGCCCATCTAAGTGTTTGTACTCTCTGTGGAAAATACCATATTCCTCAATTACACACACATCTCGCGCATAGTTGCCTGGTGGGCCAAGATATTATGGAAGGATTAGGATATAGATGTAACATGTGAGGGACCCGCATTCTCTCCCCACCCCTGCACACACTCACAGACACACACACTCACTCACACACACCACGAAGACAACTTAAAACATTCCTGCCTGGCGAGTTTCGTACCAAGCAATGAGTCTGTGGAAACGGTGAAAACGATGCGCTTAGCGCTAAGTGACATTCACTTTTCATGACTCTTTCCCCATTATCCCATTCCTAGTGTCTAAAGTGTCACACGTTGTACCTTATGCATATATTATCGTACGGTAACAACATTTTAGCATGTGTGTGAAGTGAGAGAGTATTTATATTTTGTAGGCCCGTCAACTATTGTAGTTAGTAGTGAGTGAGTATTTAGTGTTTCCGGGGGCGTCAATTACTTTGGTTATTCCGTGAATGTAGCGCACATTGCAGGCGGGAGGTGGCAATATTCCTCCCCGCCTGAAAGTAAGGTCCGGCACCAACCTTTACGTTGGCTTGCAAGGTTTTGCTTCCTCCATTCTCCTCCCCCAGCGAGGCACCGCCCCAGCCAGAAAAGGCTCCAAGGTTCCGACTGGACTCTTTTTTTCAACTTTCCCCCCGCCAGTAGCCCTGGCGAGGCGGGAGTTTATTGTCATGTTGGGGGTACATGCGCCGCAGCTCTTTGGCTTATGCGGCAAAGAAGGGGGCAGTGCTTACGTACTTATTTCGAACTTCACCTATGGATGAAGCCGGCGCTTTGGCCGGCAACCTAAGATTTGCACTAACACGTTATTGGTATTTTATTTGATGATTTATTTTATTTAGTTTTCTTGGTTTTGTTTTTTCATTCATTCGCACATTCACATTGGGTTCTATTTACACTTGACACCCGACTCTATATACACCCTAAAACACTATTTACACTGCACTGTGCACCACGGCACCGACTTTGCTCCAAGTGTCCGTGGCGGCTAGGCAAAATATGTGCTCTTGCAATTGTAACGGGCGGTGCCTCACTCGTCCCGCTGGGAGCCTCACGCCGCTGCTCGCAGAGCTCTGCGAGAAGCTGCGGCGGTAGCGCCCGGAACGTGGAGGCCACTTGCTTGGGTCCTCTTGGAGCAAAATACGTCCGGTGGACTTCACAGTACAGTGACCGGCCTGTTTCACGCAAGAGCCGCGGAGCTTTCGGGCCCAGCGCCCGCGTGAGCGCCGCGCGTGCCCTCCGGCGGATCTCCTCCGACAGCTGATTACTTACGCCCCAGTAGGTTACATTGTTACTATGGTGGCGGTTCGGAGGAAGAAGAGGGAGATGTGACCGCGTGGCGGTCCGTACCGCTCGGTTCTCGGCCGCCCAAATCGGGCGTAGGGTCGAGACCGGCGCTGCCGCAAAGGTTTCGCAAGCATAGGTCCATAGGCTACGTATGCAGGCGGTGAAAAGGAGACTATTCTGTGAGAGAGATAGGTCCGGAGAGTTAAGGAGGGGACGTAAGAGGGAGGTCCTCGCAAGAATTTGGTGGCGAAGGTCCTTGGCTTGCTTGTGCCAACAGAGGCCACGATCTAGTCATGCCAAGGTACTTCTTGGGGACCTTGGCAAGGTACGCTTGGGGACCAAGGGAGATGCGCGCCCCCAAGCAACACCGTTTCCTCGGGGTCTGCCCTCTGACGGGTGAAGTTAACGGCCACGCATTGTTGAAGGTTTAGGGTCATGCGTTTGTGGCAGAGACAGGTGGAAAAGGCGGGGAGGCATTCATTCAGGTATCTCACTGCTACCCTGCTGTTCGCCGATTTCGCGTAATACGCAAAGTCGTCCGCGAACATCAGGAGCCCGCAACGCTGCATTCCCGTTCCCCTTTCTGCTAGCAGAGGCGCATCATTGTCGTACAAACCGAGGAGAGCGGGGGAGAGCACACTCCCCTGTGGAACTCCTGCCTCGGTGCTTCTTAGGGACGATTGTACGCCGTTAAATCGCACTCTGAACGTTCTCTCTGTGAGAAAACTACCTATCAACCTCGTGTAGCAGTCGCTGATGAGACATAATCGATGAGACATAAGAGTGCCCCCTCATGCCAAAACGTTCGAAGGCCGACCGCATGTCCAGGAAGATGGTAGACAGGTTCTGCCGCCTCTCTCGAGATAGAGACCGATCGATGGTGATGCTGTCAGGGCCGCAAGGTTTTTTTGGGTTGAGGCGGCGGAGCACTCCGCGGAGCTCTCCGTCCGCCACGCGACGGGCTGATGTATTAGGTGTGACTGCCAGGAGGTACCGTAGGTGCTCCGCAGTCACGTGGGCATCTCTGGCTCCGGCGCGTTGGGTCGGAACTGCCTCTCGAGCGAGTCAGCAAAGACTTCGCGTTTTGCAGCGTCGTCCCACACATTCACCGGTGCGGGAGGAGGTTGACCAGGGAGCCTTGGGATGTCCGCGTTGGTTTGAATGCGGTGATTTACTCCTGGTTGCCGCCCCAGCGCTTTGGATAAGCCCCATTTGCGTTGATTGTGGAGATTGCACTCTTTTATTGTACTTATTCACCGAGCGTTTCTCTCGTCTCTCAGAGACGCACGGAATTCTCGGCTCAGCGCTCTCGCCCGCTCCCTGTCTTTGGGATCACCGATTCAGCGATGCTTTACTGCTCTGCGGAGCAGCTCGGGACGAGAATCCGGCACGCGCGTCACTTTCGTGACCTTTTTGTAAACGGACATAAGAGTGTCAGTGAACAAGTTCACCGCAGATTCTATATCCATGTTTGTCACCAGCGGTCTCTGCTCGAGCAAATCGCTCACTTGAGCTTGATAACCGAGTCAGTGTCGCGCGTTGTTCGCATTCTTTGCTGGCGTGCCGCGACAAGAGATGCCATCACACATATTATCGGATTGTGATCGGAGTCCAGTTCGGGTAGTGACGACGGTACATTGCCATCAACCCCCTTCGCGATCACAAAATCGATAATACTCGGTCGCTTGCGCGTTCCGCGCTGGGCTGTCGGGAAATATGTGGGACGTTTCGGTGCGCATACACATACGCCCCGTCTCGTCGCTGCTAGAGTGGCTAGATTGGTGCCGTTCCTGTTGTAACCTAAGCAGGCCCATGAACGGTGTCTTGCATTGAAATCACCAAGTAGCAAAACCTTAGTGTCGAGAGCGAGAATCGCTTCGATCTCAGAGGCGTTGAGAGTTTGATCTGGGCAGTAGACAGACACGACAAGGAGTCGTTTGTTTTCCATCCAGATGTACGCTCCAACAGCTGCGAGTGATGCCAGCATTAGTGTCGAGAGGTTTGCCTGGTGCTGAGGGATGTCGCGGCGAATGTTCAATGCGACTCCGCTTCCCAATCTGCCTACACGGTCGCTCCGGTACGTTGCGAATCCTTGAATTCGGAAGTCGCTCCGGTCGTTGAATAACGTCTCTTGTATCGCCATGATATCGAGATCATATTTTTGAATGAACTCGCCTATTTGCTGGGCTGTATGCAGTGCGCTACGCGCATTCCAAGTGCATGCCCGCAGCGGCTGCATGCAGGTAGATTCTGGGCGTCTCCTAGTGG
Organism: Gryllus bimaculatus; assembly: GCA_017312745.1. Taxonomy (NCBI): domain Eukaryota; kingdom Metazoa; phylum Arthropoda; class Insecta; order Orthoptera; family Gryllidae; genus Gryllus; species Gryllus bimaculatus. The sequence continues at coordinate 5,386,883 of BOPP01000027.1, read as the reverse complement.
TTTGCGCCATCTTCGGGGAGAAGAGCTGCCAGTTGTGCAAGCATTGCCAGAAACTAGCTTGTGGAGAACGCTGCAGGGGCGGCCGCGGGTGAAGCGCTGGTCCGCGTCTCCACCGCACCGGTTGCATCACGCGACACGGGGTCCTGAGCGGCATTTCCCTCTGCTAGGGTTTGTACCACCGCTGACCAGACAGTCCCGTTACTTTCCTGTCGGGCTGCACCGCCCTGATTTCGGACAAGGGTGCCGTGGTTTGACTGCCCGACGTTTTCCATGTCATCGTCTGAGGGACGACCGGGGAGACTAAAGTAGCTGCAGCCGGAGTACGACGCTATATGGCGTCCGCCGTAGTTGCAGCATTCAGGTGGGAGGTTGAAGTTATCTCTTTTAGGGCAGTTTGCCGTGCCCATGTACTCCGGCACGTTCTGTTCCGTAGCGTGGCCATTTCCCTTGCAGAGCTTGCAGCGGTCGTCATAGGCGCAATTGGCCGAGTGGTATCCCCATCTGGAGCAGCGAGCGCAAAAGAGGTATCGTGCCCTCTTTTCGCGCTCTACAATCACGTCGAAGCTATCTAACTGACGGTCCAAATGTAGATTTTGCGCGAGGCACGTGCGTCGCGTTGGGTGACCATGAATGTCCCCGTGAGCAGTTTACTGCTCTGCCATTCATTTATTGGAGGTTCACCTTCACCTGCGGGTCCGGCGATCGCAGATTCTTTTAGACTCCAGTGTTGCCTGACGCCCAGGGGGTCGTAGCCAAGCTCTCTCAGCTGTTGTGCCCTCGTTGAACCCTCTCGGGAGTCCCTTGATTGCCACTCGGAGGGTCTGTTCATGCCCTTCACACGGTGGTGGGTGCGAGACGAGAAATACGTTATGCAATTTAGCATATTTCTCCGCCTCTAAGTAGGTCAACTTGTCGGTGGTGTGGATTGCGTAGACAATACGCTTCCCCCGCGTTTTTGGCTCGGCCAATTGTGGCCTTCTTTCCTGTTGCGACGCCCAGCGCACGACCGTGAGTTTTTCGGCGGCCGCCGCTTAGGACCGTATTTCGACCGGGGCGTACCCGGGCGCCTCCGTCGGGGAATTAGCGTTACGGGGCCCGCCGCACTGGTTGAGGGGGACGGTTTGCCCGCCATCTGTGCCCTCGCCGTCGTGGCTTTGGGAGGGAGGGGACTGGGCGGTGGAGTCGTTACGTGCTGCCGGGGATTCCCGTCGGGCGCCGGGGGTGGTTGCGCTCTAGCCCACTTGCGGAGGTGCCGACGCTTCTTCTTGAAAGCCGAAAGACCTTCGGCTTTCGCCGACGGTTGCGCTTCCTTCCTCTGGAGGTGGTGGTCGCGGGGCCGGCGCCCGCTTCGGTGGACGGCGGTCGGCCGGTTTCGCCTCCCCCGCTGCTCATTTGCGAGGAGGGGAGTCGCGGGTGGCCCGCTGGGCCGCTGTCATCTGGGTCTGCGGGTGCCGGTAGCTCGGGCTGTGCTGCGGGGGAGGGGAGTGTTGCACTCTCCTCCGCTGGATTGCCGCTAGTTCTGCCGCTGGTCCCGGAGGCCAGCAGCGTTGCGGATGGGTCGCCAGTTGTTTGTTGTGGGGCTGGGGAGTGCGTTTCGAATGCGCACACCCTTTCCAGCACTGAAGTCGAAGGTCTGCTACGCGATCCCTTGCGAAGGCGAGTATCACCTCCCAGGGGCCTCCATTCGGTCCCTCCCATTCATTACCCTCCATGTTTTGAGCTGCGAGGGTGGAGGAGGAGGAGCTCCATGTGTCTCCACACACCCTCTGCAAGCGCAAATTAGGGACTCGCCGTGGGGTCGAGTCCATATCGATGCGGAAGGAGCGGTCGCTGCGACATCCACCGGGTTGTTTTCGGCCGATGGCCGCGGCAGCAGCGGCGGCGTTGGTGTTTGGGCTGCAGCGCTAATAGTGGGTTCTATTTATTTAGTTAATTGTAAGCAGTGTAATTGTTTAATTGTGACTACGGTCTAGATTGTGAATAAATCTACTGTTTTTACAAACCACTCTCGTTTGTGTTCTGATTACACCCGTATGACGCCACGCAATAGAAATAGAATCGTTTTAAAGACTGTAGCATAACATAACTTTCCTTATATTACGTATATCACTTCGTATACAGGAAAGTAAAAATATTTTCTCAAAACCGGATCCAAATATTTTCTATAATTTTTTTCTCGAATACGGCAAATTACGCTTAAAGATAGCTAATTGTGGTTAAATTGTGATAAAAAAGTCTAATTGTGGTAAAATTTCCTGAATTTTCGGAGATAGAAAAGTTACAAAAATGCGATAAACTATGTTGTAGTACCATTAGTTTAAATTCCAACCATGCCCTACTCGCCCCGCAAGTACTTCGTTGCGCTTTTAATATTTTGTGTTCTTACATTCTGTGGCAATATCGTCTTACTTCCTTCCCTACTTCGTGTTTTTATAAGGTGTCGAGTGAGTTTAAGAACTTTTCCTTTTCTCGCATCTTAATTAATGCTTCATCTGTATTTTCTTATGTAATATACATTATTCAATATTCGTGATAAGTCATCACTGTCATCGGCCCCACTTGCTGGCAGCGAAACAATATGGATTGTCAGCTTAATACGTTTCTTGTGTATTCAGTTCCCACTCTATTAAACGATTGCGAATGCAGAACAGTAAATGGGATATGAATGCCAAAGTTCGTCGGAAAATAAGGAAAGTTACGTGTTTTTTTGTTATATACCTTTATTTATTATTCATTTTATCATTTAATGTAAGTAATCTCTGTCATTTTTCTGCTGATACCATTTCCAACATATGTTCTCGTTTTATTTGTACAATTAGTTTAAAAGTTATTGTTCAAATAATTTTAAGCAATATCTTGTTGGTATCGCAACGCTTTGTTAATTCAAAACTTCGGCGGCCCTTAATGGCACTTTGGAAAATCTTCTGTCCCAGTCCCTTTTATTTCTCACAGTACTATGTTACCGTCGTACACGGTTGGTGAGGGCCGAGTAAGAATAAATAAATAAAAAAAATACTTTGTACTATGGTAATTATACATGTATACCTTGCAACGTATTATCACACCAAAGACAGAGCATTCTAATACTAGCGCAAAAATATGCGAATTTGCAACAGAAAAACTCGTATTGTGGGTCCATAGTAACTAAAGTGATCTTGTCCCACTAAATAGCGGGATCCGGCGCCGACCTACTGTGAGCCAGCGGGGTTTCCCCAAACAGGCATCTCCCACCAGCTGGACACCTCTTCAGCCGGGACAAACTCTAATACGACCGGTCTCCCGGTACGTGAGGTAGTGTCGTGCATGTATTAAGTATGTGTAAGGGATAGGATAGGACAAGGAATGGGAGGGATATATCGCGCGCGGTCCTTGGCCTGTTTGTTTGAGTACTTCTCCGGCATTCGCCTGGTGTTGATCAGAAGAATCACGGAAAACTATCGATCAGAGCAGCCGGCTGCTAGAATTTTTCTCCAGACAGCAACGGAAATCGACCTAGCTCTCTAACTAGTGCCGAAAACATGCCACAGTCGGGAATTGAACTCCAGGATGTTCCGGTCAGTGGTACTGCAGTGACATCAGTTGATGCTCTGAGCCAATTTTGATGTGGTACACTCTCCAAAAAGATAGCAGAGGCAAGTGCTAATGGATGCAAAGATGCACATTTCAAGGGCAAAACTAGATATGTTTGTGGAAGTTCTGAAGACTTTCCGTGTCCAGAATACTTTGAGTCCTACCACGTAGAATGAGTAGATTGTTCTTGAACATATTTTGTTATGTAGATTATAAGGAAAATTGTCCAATAATTGTAAATCATAGCGTTAAAATAAATATATAATTGGCGTGTAAAGATCTTTTTTTTCCTTCTGCAGTGCCTAAACACCTAATTGCATGTCCTTTATTTCCATGATGTCCTCAAATGAGAACTAATGAATTTTTAAAACTTTCAGGGGGACATTTTTGCAATTCTCTTTTGCAAAATGATCTTGGTACATTATTTGATAGAAAAAGAAGCATAAATGTGTTTTTATTGATCATTATCATAATTCATGCATGAAAGGGTTAAATATTTTTCTCAAGCAGGTCCCATTTTCAGCAGACTGTATATAATAACTGCAAAAAAGTTCAGAAGCACAATATTGATAATAGAATAATAATTTTCTTTGATAAAATATGTTCTAAGAAATTAGATTTTTTTAAATGAATCGTGTATATTTTTGTTTAAAAAGTAATTTTGTGCATCAGTTTTGTTTGAAAAGAAAAACAATTTTATTTTTAAAAAAATGGCTCCAAATATTTTCTTGAAATTTTTTACTCGGTTAGAGCAAAAAAATAAAATGAGGCGTTTCGTATTCGTAAACTCTGAGTTTTCGATAATTGCAAAAGTTAGAAAGAAGGCAAAAAAGTGTTATAGCCACACTAGTTTAGTGTGACGTAATCGAAGTTAAAGCAACATGTTTTTAAAATGCGGCATACCCAGAGCACAAGGAAACAGTTCAATTAATTAACTTATTAATGGTTCCAGCCACGTCAATGAACATTAGGGTGTCCCTTATAGTGCAAAAGAAATGTTTTTGATTTTTTTGGGGCTCACCCCTAAATATTTCATTGTGTTAAATTTACTCAAAAATAAAATTTCATCTCAATAAACCCATATTAAACCGTGCCGATTTGAGAGCGAAATTTGAATGTTAAGGATGATTGGTTTTGTTCTGAATCAGTGGAAAACTACTGATACATGTTTAATATATAAATTTATATTATAAGTTAATTCATTTTCACTCTTTAGACTGCGTCATGGTTGTCTTCGTTTCTTGAGGGTACTTTTTTCAGCGTTTCCTTCTTGCACTTTGAGTACAGTGCCCGATGTTCTTTAACAACAAAACACAAATTGCTTTCGCTCCTCATCTTCAGTCAGTAGTGCATTAGAATCGTGCCATAATTTAACAGCCCTTTCAACGCAGTCATTCACAGCTTTCTACTTTATAAATAACTTTTGAGCTACTAAATATGAAAAGTTGCTTGTCCAAGTCGAAGGACATTATTCATCTTCAGGCAAGAGAACATATCTTTTTTAGTTGTCACAAACTCATTGATTTCAATGAAATGAAGATTTAATTAAATTTGGAGATTATTGTGTATTCACGAGGTAATAATTACATAACGGTCATCATGATACAATATCGATTACCATATTATTACCCATTCTATTCTCCACAAAAAGGAATAAATCACTCTTCCATGTATAGAAACTCTGGATGAGTTTGCTACTATTTTGGTTCTTATTTGTACGTCTACTTCATCATCAAAGAGTGATATAACACAGAATTTTTCTAATAAATACCACACATGGTCTGTAGTTATTTTTAGAGCTGGTTTTGAAATTGTGGAATCTAGCCTTTCATGTTATTTTAGAACTTTTACATCTGCACTGTACTGAAGCTACATTTTATAAGGATTACATCACATATTTTAAATTCAAACACACATTGTAAAATGAGTTCGTATATATGATGACGGCACGGAAGGAACAATTCTCTGTATAAAATTTCTTCAAGAAACACACCTCCTCCTTTAAAACGTCAAGAGTTTGATGCAGTTATGTCACAGTAAAGAATTTGTACACTGCCTCCTATACCCTAATGCGTTAACACATTCCAAACAGTATTGTTCTTTGCCAGAAGAATTCCGCAATTTCTGAAACCCAATGAGCTGTTGACACCCCCAAATGTAACAATTGGAAGTCTTTCTTCCTTTGGGTCCCTGATATTTTATGCCGGCAACAGTTTACAATACCAATGGACAGTAAAAATTTCAGATGTTACTCTTAAAAGCAGCTTTAATTATTTCTCAACGTTCTCTTCTCATCTTCTGTCTCATTCGAAGAATAGAAGATTTATTAATAGAGACTTCTTCGGGGTATTGTGGCCAAGTGCCTCTGCTGTCATCTGAAGGATGTATACAGAATCTCTTATACTCTGCTGACATCTTTCTAAACTATTAGTTTAGAGTAATCACATTTTTATTGCCACACCATGCAGGATTCTGTATTGACGTTCTCTCGAAAGTCTCTTTTAAAGCTTCATCAACGTTGATTTCATCTGAACTTGGAAGTTCGTTATCTGAATCTCCTGACGATGGAGGAGGTATAGCAGAAGATGTAGACGCTTCACACTGTTGTTTCTCTTTCCTTTTCTCTTCTTCTGGCCTTTCTTCGTTATTTTGGTCTACTCCTGCAAGATAGCTTTTACGTCCTGGCTCTCTCGGCCGAAGTAAAACACCCTGACTTCTTCATCGTAATAATTTGTAAAGCATCCGGATGTGCAATATATATTTTTCATATTTCTTAACTCCTCTTCACGATACTTAAAAATAGTTTCGCATTTGTTTGTGGTTTTTTGTTGTAATTGCCTCCACTTCGAATACAAGTTGTTGTATAATACAAATAATTTTTTTGTCAACAATGCTGATTAGCTCTTGTCTCGAACAAGTTAAGTAATTGCTCTAACAGTTAATTTTACTTCCCGAATGTTATAAAATAAAACTTCAAGCACTTGTCTATTTGATGGTAAATTCTATCCACTTATTTGGTGTTTTATGTTAATAATTAATTTATTATTTTTATTAAAAACACGTGTGCCACGATCGTTTAAAATGCCTTTACTGTTGGTCTCGGGCCTAATTCAACGGCGGGTGGTAGGTCTGAATTTGTCCGTCATGCGAGTTTGCGCACGAGTCTGCACGGGTTAGAATGCTTCGATCTTCACAACATTTTGTATAGGCATGTTTTAAGGTCTTTCGAACAAAATTGGAGGGTGAGCGTTCAAAAATGTTTAAGTCAGATAATAAGGGACACCCTAATGTGCAGAGCCACGTTTACCGATGCCTCAATTTGAAGCATGGTCCTAAGTTCGAAGGGACTCTGGTTTGAATGCCATCTTGTTAAGGATGAAAATAGGCGTATGTGGGAGTTAAAGTGACTGTGTACGCTCCATTGCTAATAATTTTTGCAACTGTGGTGAGAATTACCTTAAAATTGGCTCTGGTGAGGCATTCTCACGGGCTTCAGAGAGGCGGAAATGAATAGGCATTTCTGATTGTATGATGCGCATGCATAGTTCTGGCCGGATGCGGCAAGTGATCCGCCATTTTGATATCCCTGATGTGCTCGGTACAGCTCAGAAGTCTCAGCATCGATGACTGAATCACTGCGTGGTTACGCCTCTGCGCCGAGGTGCCACGTCACTGCAGCCGCACCATCGAATTCACGCCGCCCGACGTCATCGCTTGGCCGCGTGGCCATGCAAATATGTGGCCACATGTACTCCCGCTTGGACACAGTGGGCACCGAATCAAGGTCGCTCAAGGTCGCTCTCTTCACGGTCACAGGGATGAACTGAGCGAATAAAAATATTTTCCTCTCTCTTTTCTCTCCTGTCTCTACTTCGCTCTCCGTCTCTTTCTCTCGTTGGCGTAATCCACCACGAAACTCACTTTTCGGCGCACAAGAAAAGTAAAAAAATCGTCAAATCGTCAAGAATGGTGTCTATATTCTTCTAGAAATGCAGACTGGGTACACAAAAAAAATTGTTTCTTTTCTCTGGTACATTCGGATAAGGAAAGATCATTATGTAATGAAAGTGTGACTTTTAAAAATAAAAATTTCAATGCTGATGAAAACAATGCGTCGAATGAACCCTTTGTTGACAAAGACAGCGTGCTGTTACCACCTCTCCGTCTGAAATTGGGCTTTATGAAGAATTTTGTGAAAGCAATAGAGAAAGTTGGCCAGAGTTTTCGATTTTTATTATCTAAATTTCCTTCGATTCGTTCTGTAAAAATTAAAGAAGAAATTATGATTGACCCTCTGACTCGTGACCTGATGAAAGATACTACCTTTGAACAGTTGCTGACGGATACTGAGAAGGCACCGCCGCTGGCATGGAAAGATCTATGTGATAATTTGTTTGGAAACGTAATGTCTCAGAGTTACGAGAGAACTGACTGAACACATGCTGAACTGTTACGAGGCTATGGAGTGCAATATGTCTCTGAAATTATATTTCCTTGGTTACCATTTGGATTTCTACCCACCTGCTATAGGTGATGTGAGATGTGAGTGACAATTAATTACACAAAAGTTAATACAATTTTTGTAACGCTCTGCATATTAACCAACTACAAATTCTTCCTGTATTGATTGATACTGAGATGTTTCCAAGTTATTCGAAAGAGGTATATGTGGCGAATCTTTTCCAGAAAAATTGGTACGTGATGGAACATTTCTGATTTCATTTTCGCAATCAGAGTATGTGATATAGTAAAGAACATGTTCTTTCACTTTGCGGCAAGACGGAAAGTTCAAATTTATTGCACTGTGTAATTAACAGACAAAAAACAATTATAAATTATTTTTAAAGGCAATTAATTATGTTTTCACGTTGTACCCACACATACAATGTCAAATACCAGATACAAAGAACTTAGATATCTGTATATCCAACATTGCACGTGAATTGGATTGAAATTGACTATTTTCATAATCTTTTTTAACACACACACACACAGAAATAATCCGTAACTATATTTCTGAAAGATTTTTTATTGTATTTAAATCTTGCTTTCCTTACTGAAGCTTCTGGACGCATAATGCTGCTGGATTTTTCTGCTTTCATTAAGCAATAAGATTATCTTATTTCGGAATATCAAGAAACAATGGCGGCTCTGAAAGAGTTTATCTGCTGTTAATATATGAGACTGTTTTCTCGTGTTGAATATTTTTCTAAGTTTCTTTGTCGAAATATATTACTGAATTTATGAATAGCTTCGATGTAACTTAATCTTTTTGAATCCACCGTGTGCGCTTTGCGAATTATAATAAATCAATTAAAACTAGTTCGTAGCTTTAAAAAATTCAACAGGGACATACTAGTATTTAAATAACTTTTTTAACCTACCACCAAGTTTTAGGTGCCAATGATGCCCATGTGACCATCATGACCATCATGACTTTGTTCCCCCAGTGTTTGAAGGATTAAGTTCGCAAGTAGACTGCTTGATCAATGGTTTGAGTCTGAGTTACTGATTATTGCTAACAAACTACGAGGGCTCCAAGACATTGTATCTGATGACCGAACAATAAACATATAAAGGAATATTATACGCACAAGAAAAGTAACATCTAAAAAATTGTCATTCTTTAGGAGAATGGTTTTAACTTGAGAGGGACAGTTTGTATTTACCTTACAGCCGTTTATATTTAAATACGCTCAAAGATATACTCCAAGTACCGGCTGTCTTAAGAACCAACTTCATAATTTTTTATTAGTACAAACACACTATCTTTTGAACAATTTCTTCACTCAAGCCAAAAGTGACGATTTTGGAGTGTTTCGATCCTCGAAAAAATAAACTGAATTCTAACAAGAAAATAGAATCAATATCATTTCGTACGTAAATACACGAGCCTCCGTAAGCAGGGCCCTTATTTTTAATTTCCTCGCTCTACATTACGATCCTGCAAGGTAAAAACTAGGATTTTTGAGTGTGTTTAGATCATAATGAGACAACCAATGTAACCTCTGTAAAGCAAAAAACATCTATTTGACACACTGTAATGCTGTAGATCACACTGTAATGCTGCCTCGATAAATTCAATTTTTTTGAGAGATCTTGATCTCTGATCTCGAAAACTATTCAGTTTCATTTTTAATTACATGAACTAGTTCCCTTTCTAATAGAGTTCACTAGTTCCAGCATTTGATGAGCACAAGTAGAACGTGATAGCAAATTTCCATTCTTCAAAAATCGTTCATTCCTTTAAAGAATAGAAATGGAGTGGTAATATAGTTCTAGACGTAGCCGGTAGAGTTCGCTGGCTCCTCCAATGCTGACTTCACAATAATTCTTTGTTGAGCCATCAGAGTTCGTTGTCATAGCTAGATTTTTCGCACAGATTGTGTCCTTGTACGTATTTATTAGAAAACATAATTTTTTTACGATTAAATAACAAAAACGTATTAAAAACCCAGTATTGATAAACTTTGGGGTTTCAAACGCCGCTTTGATTAGGCGCATCCTTCCAACAGTTATCTGAATTTTATTGTATTTATAATATACTTTAGCAAGTGTACCCTGTATTTATTTCACATGATTTGGCAGGAAGAGGAATGATTTGTATAGTGTAGTATAGTGCGTATTGGATTCAAAAATGTTTAAGGCACTTTAATTGATTTCTTCTCCCTTTTCAAATGTTACACGGAAAGCTGAGAGTGCATGTTCAAATTTTGCTTTAAAGGGTAATAGGAAATGGTTGGGGTAATACTTAGGGATATATTTATTTAACCGTAATATTTAATGTCCTAGGTACCACGTGGGATGTATAATTCTAAAATGCTAAAAATGCCCGTAACAAGTTTTGTTTCTCAGTTTCTGGGACAATGATCTCCCTGTTGATCAGGTTTCTCATCCAGTTTCTCCAATTCTCTGAGCAAATTCTGAGGCGGCCTCTTGATTTCATTTTGGATAGATAGATTTAGTTTAAAAATCTGAACATATTTTCGTGAAATCATTGGGGAATATAGTTATTAAAATAATGTTATTAGAAAGCAGACAACGCTTTTTCTAATCAATAGGAATGCAGTCATCAATAGGGAATATAGTCAATTAAACTTTCCCATCCCGTGTATCATGGCGCAAATTTAAGCACAGTGGGCTGGATTCTTACTAAAAACAGATAAGTACAAACCATTATTATTTTATTCATAAGTACCTCAGATAACGCTAAACCATCACAAAAAAACAATCACAACAAAAACCCTCAAAGTGTGGAAATAAATTTACCAAGAAGAATTTCTACCAACCTATATCACACTATTACAAAGACTAATACAAGACACTTTACATGTAAAGACACACAGTATCATTTGTGGAATGTTGGAATGAAATTTACTCACAAGTTTTTATGGCAATGACCTAGTTAAGATAAAATTATCCTAAAATATTTTCATTGTTATAGTTTGTAATTTGCTCTTTGGTCATTTATTAAATTTTTAATTTACCTCCTATTTTTGATCTATATTTCCTTTCTTTTTCCACCACCGTTTATTTCTTTTCCTTTTTACATTTGATTGTTTTCTTTTAAATGTTTAACGACTTCTTGTCCGTTATTCCGTTCCCTCTCAATTCATATTTTCCTCCATCCGTTTCAACGCAGATCTGCTTTTTCAATGTTTACAAATTATGACTCACATTACTATGTTTTTAAAGATCTCTCAAGCTGTTATATGCACATTTCCATCAATTTGTAAACTCATGTATTTGTGAGTTAAAGTGCTTCAAATTACTTTTAAAGAAGTTTTTCGAAAACGCAAATCTTGTCTGTGAAAAAGTTTCTAATTTACAATTAACAGTAGCATTTAAATGACATTTTTTTTAAAACGGCTGAAAATTTTTCAAAGAAAATTTCCATTTAGGACAAGGTTCTATTCTTTAATAATATTCTTAAAATAATATTTCCGTTCTACTATTAGGAAACCGAAAAAGTAAGAAAATTTCAAAACGATGTGCTATGGGCGGACATAGATGGCAGCTGGCGAGAGTATGTGGCAAGTCCGAATAGACCAAAACCAAAAGAAATAGAAAACTAGTACGAGATTGTATGTGCCATTTGTAGCACCACTAGTTTTATTGTGAATACCAATAATGTGAAATTAATTAACAAATTTCTTTGCTGTCTAGCTCTTCTTAAATTAAATATATCACTCTTTACATGCGGATAGCTCTTTTTAAAAACAAAAATCTTTGTTGAATGTAGGAAGTTAATTGTATCATTGCACTCGTAAATAAATGTGTTTTCAAAATCAAGATCCTGTCAATTCAAAATATTGAATTTTTTCTCAATTGCTAAAAGTTCTAATAGTACTTATGTATTTCATTTTGAAGGATAATTTCTTTGCTTTAGAAGACGAAATGGAAATTACTTTATCTGAATTTGGGACAATAATTGTCTAATGATTTTTCCAAAGACTTATAAGCCAGGTATCCACTGACGAACCGCCATCCTGAGGAAATTTGCACAACCCTTACATTGAAATGCCGCGGCAGTTGCTCTGGATGCACTACGAACTATGCGCCACCTAGTACGAATACGTTAGTTACCTTGCCTGTTACCTTGACATTCCTGGTGTAGGAAATCCACAATACTTCGGACTGGTACTTTGGACTCATCAAGATCCACCCTAGTTTCGCTATTTAGTACTATTTTATACTCTTTAATACTATTCTATAGTATTCTCACTATTTAATACTCCATGCGTAACTCTCAAGAATCTACAAGCTAGTCGACATTTTTTCAATTAGTAAATTGATGGTTTGTACGAACAGCAGTTAAGTGATTTCTTTGGATAAAAGGTGTGACGGTGCCTTAGTTGAAATCCGGAAGTGCACGATGCAAATTGATGTTACTTAATCTCCACGGGGATATTACTTGTGGTGTGTATTATTTTATTGTGTTCCGTCGTCAACTGTAGTTCTGTAATTCAATAAATTGTATTATTGATTCACAATGTTAATTATACCTCTTCTATAGGGCAAAACAAATCTATTACGGCTCCAGCGCAACGCAGAATAACAAGATTTTACAATATCTGGATCATTCCGTGTTGATTATATTAAGTTAAATTTTAATTTAGAATATTACTTTCAAAACTTGTAATATCACCAATAACCAGTGCTTGATTTACAAACTTTTAGGTACCGGAACGCTTGTTTCATTAATTATTAATTTTAATCAAAATAGCTATATATTTGTAATATAATTTAATAGTGTATTCCTGAGGGACTGGAACGCCGTTCTGTCACGTTCCGCCAGAAATCAAGCTCTGCCAATAATGATGTAATTGTGAAATGGAAATAAAGGTAAAACTTGTGATAAGGAAAATAAATAAATACACATTATTTAGCTTAATTCTCCAATGTGAACTGTACATTTAGTTTAGTAGAAAGTTAGGTTTCAAATACTTGGCTGAAGCAGAAAACGCTGTACAGCGTCGTTTAAAGACCTTTGGACAGGAACCTCGTGCCGCTCCGGCGAGGGGACAATCCTCGGTGGAGGGGACGAGGGCTAGTGGGTTTTGAGGGGAATCTTGCGGCAGGCAGGGGTAGTGTGCAATGTGTGCAGGGGTAGGGGTAGAGTAGGGGTAGGGGTAGGGGTACGGGTAGGGCTAGGGTAGTGATATCTAATTATAAAAAGCAAGGCTTTGGCAATCTAAAGAAATATTAATAACTGAACTACAAAATAATGTTAATGCTTTCTTCGTTACTACATTTCCTCTATTCATTTCACTTCACCTTCCATCTACCAGTACCTTGTCAGCGAGCCATTAGTACTGTCTGTGGAAGCGAATGTCGCATTGTGGTAATTTTGTAGTTTTATTTGGATGTTTTGTATAGATCTGGGTAGCTGTGAAAGTGGTTAGTTAAGTTTTCTGTGGCACAGTTACGTTTCTTGCACTCTTCAGATTCTTTGTGATTTGTCGACAACGATGAGAATAAATGTGATTCTTTATGTGTGGTTCCGAAAGAAGTTCTTGCCTCTGATTAAGTGAATTGAAAACCATGGATTGATTGCAGAAGGATTTACGTAAGTTGTATGAAAGCATTATTTACGGTAGGCGAAGTGGAAGCAGTTGTGTGATAGTTTCGAATGAATGATTAGCAAGTAAGAAGTCATTCATATCCCCAAGTGTTATGTGCGAAGGTGTGTGGTTCGCGAGAAACATTATACGGAAAAATAAATATGAACGGCTTTTGCCCTTCTTTGGGAGCGTCTCCAACTTTTACGAAACGTGAAGAAATCGCACTTTGGTAAGTCATATTCATTTATTTCACACCGCTTTTCGTTATGTTTGAGGGAGGGATACTATATCTCCATACTTCGCTCCCTCTCCATCTTCTCCTCACTTCCACTCCCCTCTCCGTCCCTCCTTCCGCTTTTTTCTTTAAGGTTTTCTCTATTTTAACCAAAGTGAATGATTCAAATTATTCTATCGGGTAAAATGGGTGTCTAGATTTGAGTACCTTGAAAGAAAGAAAAAAGAAAAAAAGAGCCCTTTGCTTACGACATTTTTGATTAAAAGTGGAATTTTTATTTCTTGTAGCACGGTGGTGTTAGATAACATCAATATTTCTTCTGTAACTTATTTTCCGAAGCACTCATTTTGAATTTGTTTGTAGTTTGTTTGCTCTCTTTCTACCAATGTGTACATATATCGTAAAATAATCATCCAAATTTGTGTAAAGGAGAATTTGAACAGCGCTTTAGCAGCTGTTAGAAGAAATTTTAGCTATTATTCCTTATCGTCTGAAATGTGAAGGAATCGACTCACTACTACGAGAACATAGAGAATAACGCAAACCCGCGAACAAAATGTCTTCAAAACACGGTGTAAGAGTTCCTTTACATTAGTGTTGTTCCTTACCGGTTATCAGAACACAATGTCATGTATATTATATCAACACTTTCCAGTTTTAATTTGTTTAGTTTTAATTTATTTAATTTACATCAAAGACAATTAAGAACAGTGTGTGGCGTGCTAGTGAGAGAAGTGTATTCGTATTCTGTGCACGTTTTCTTAAATTCTGGGATCCCACCCTGACTAGCTGAATTCTGAATTTTGATGGAAATGAGCATTTTGGCCAGAATTGATAAGAAAAAATTACTCCAGTGTAATAATAAATTATTTGTAAAATCAAATCATCTATAGATTTTGACTATTATCCCTCATGGTGCCCTTCGTGAAGGAATCTATTTCCCGCCGTAGGAACATGGAGAACGACAATTGGAATACAAAATTTCCTACAGAACTTCAGAAGACGAGCACGGATAATGAAGGTACATTTAACAGTAAACATTGACGATATTATCTTCCTATAATTGTCAAGAATAACTGACCATGTGGAGACATCTTATGTTCACCACAAAATTAATCACCCTCCCTAACAGTGTACCACAAAATTAGTTCAACCTTGCCCATTAAAATAAAGAAATCCTATATTCCCTCGGGCTTCGATCTGTCGTTCTTAGATTTAGTTCTCTGATCTTTGGGACTAGGGAATCGATTTGTGAACAGCATACGGACTTTTACGTTATAATAGTATATTCAGTGCCCAAATGAATATAGATACAGAAGTTTGGGAAAATGAGTTGAATGTTCTTTGTTACATTGTGTGATGGTCGTAGTGATTCATGTAAACCGGTTGATCGGAAGTTTACTGTATTACGGTGCTTTTGGTTCCGTGATGTCATCATTGGTTCATGGCGGTGACATGGTTCCTTTCGTTCATTTTGATTCATTGCTGGTGTTCGGTTTCGAATGGCTCATACTTTGCATTTGACATTTTAGCGTAGAGATACGCGTTTTGTAATACGATTCATACTTTCTAAGTGTTTGACTGATTTTGACATAACATTCGCATGAAATGCGTTGGTAATTATCGTTGGACAGACTCAAGGATGTTTTATGGTAAAGTGAGGGTCGAAGGCCCGAGCCTCGTCCTTAACTTGGGCACGCGTAGCGAAACGTCATAATTCCGGTAATTATGCGTCGCTTCGTCGTCAAATTTGACACGCGTAGCGAAGCGTTCGAATTCCGCACGCGTGAACGAACCGACTCCGCACGTTGTTGGGTACCAATTCCATACTAGTGAGCAATTTTTTTTTTGTGGAGAGCAGCGGGACATCGCAAACTTCGATTTACCTGTAAACCGTATCATGTAACTTCTTTTTCCGTGCCGAAGCATGAAGTTTTTCGAAAGAAATGGGTTGTTGTACTACGGGAAAAGTGTAAATTAAACAGAAGAGTGTATATTTGAAAAAACAAACAAACAAAAAACACTTCATTAGTGAAGATATTGTTACGAAAAATGTGGTAAGAACACATACTAAGAATTGTTCTTACTCTGTAAGGGAATTATGTAGTTTATACGTATGTAGTTTATAAAACTTTATGCAAACAATATTGTAAAATCTAATCAAGCGAAGTATTCATTATCATGTAAAATGTATATGAAATAATGTAATCTCATGAAATATGAAATGCATATGAAATGATGTAAAATCAATATTAAACTAGTTACAATACAGAAGCGCATACTTTCTCCCAATACTATAATGTTATCGATATGTAATATTATGCCACAATTAATGGCTTTCCTACACTTGAAATATCACTTGATCTCGTAAATAAGCAAGAGTATTTAAAAATTTAAAAAGTTAAAATGAAATGCCTTTCTGCCATTTAATTCGTTGTATTCAAGTATTCAATTTGTTTATGAACATATCCGATGCGTATTTTAGCCATAAAAAGTTGTTCTTAAAGTTAATAATACGACTCAGCGGCGGTGGCGGCCATCGCTACTGCCCGTTGTTGCCACCGTGGCTTCGTTAAAGCAACTAGTGATGCTACAACAGCACTTACTCTCTTGAATTATTTCTAAATTAGATATTTTCGAAAATTCAGAGAGTTATACGAAAATTAGACCTGCGCCATTCTTTTAAGTGTATGTTTTTTTTATCTTTGAAAAAAAAGAAAATATTGGAGAGTTTTTTGAAAAAATGTTTTTTATAAATTGCATTAATTTCGAACACGAATTATGCGAAACCTACTCGTTTTTTTACACAAAATTGTACATGACCTTTTTAAAGAGCTTATTTTTCTAGAATATATTTTGCTTTAGCAAAAATCTTAATATTCAACTTTGTGGTTTAGAAATGTTACTATTTTTTCTAATTTTCGAAAATACAATATGTACGCTGAAAATGAGACTAGCGCCAAATTTTTTACCGTTCATTGAAACAAACATGGAGAATATTTAGAGCAAAAGATTTGAGCTGTTTTGAGAAAATCAGTTTTAAAGATAATTAAAATTGTCTAGTACATCTCTCAAAATATATAGATATTATAATACTATTTTTTTCAGAGTTAGCATCATTTACATGTAAAAATCTCAAAACTAAATATTGTAACCACGTGACGCCATCATAAGTTTCTAAGTCGAGTCGAGCACAGTGCGATAACACTCAGTGCCAGTGTCGTTCGTGTGAGCGGTGCGAACAGTGCCACGGTTCAAAAAAAAAGTGTTATTTTAGTTGTAGTAAAAGCCAACAAATCTTTTTTTAAACCAGTGAATGGCCACAAATAGTTGCTCCGTTACGGGGCAACTAATCGAAGCGCAATGGACGCTACCTATAGTGAAAATGGTGGTGAAAACGCGCTTATCAGTGAACCGGTGCAACCCCATCCCAGATCAAGCAATACTTCAACAGCAAGAACTTCTCCAGCAACAAACTACAACACCTCCAACATCAGCAACAAATGGTGGAATGCAACTCTCTCAACTTCTAACTCAATATCATAGCCTCCAACACACCGCATCTGCAACAGCAACACAACAACAACTGCCACAACAACCGCAGCTCCAGGTACGCAGGAACATGGTAGTGAGCATAAACGAAAGAGGTCACGCTCGCCAGAAGAGGATATATCCAGGATATAATATTCCTGTTTTCAAATAGGTATAAGCTGCTAGGAACATTAGAAACTAATGAAGAACCTGAAAACGATCCAATTATTAAATTCCTCCAATTATAGTGCACAATGCAAGTAACTTTCAATTTTGTTAAATGATATTAAAAAACGTTAAGGACGACTTCACAACTAAACAAGAAAAAGACGCTATTAAAATTTCATTTACTTCCATAAGTGATTATAGAAGTGTTTTAGAAAAAATTCTGTGAAACAGAAAAAATTGAGTTCCATTCTTATAAAGACCCTTTCTATTAAATTCGTAGCCTTGTAATGAAGGACATTCCCACTACCTACTCGGAAGTGAAATACTACAGGAACTGACAAGATTTAAAATTCCCAGCAATTAAAGTAGCAAGACTTTATAATAAAGACAAGTGGTCCCATACCTATATGTGCACTCTACTTAGAAAATACTTATCAAAGTAAAGAAATATTCAAACTTAACCGCTTTTTGCACAGTGTTATCAGAATTCAGAAAAGAATCAAGTCTCACGTAATCCAATGTAAACGTTGTCAGAGATTTGGGCATTCCAGGCAAATTGTGCCTTCAGCCTCGGTGTGTCAAATGTACTGGCCAGCATCACTACTCCGAGTGTACCAAAATTAATCTGCCCCCCCCCCTAAGTGCACGTAATTGTGGGACGAACATACTGCTAACTATAAAGGCTGCAGCATATACAAAAAGGCAGCAGATCCAATGAAAAATTCAAAAAACATACACCCACCTCTAACGCTGTCCATCAAACATTATTTCAATCCTAACAATGTAATCCGCTTAGACAAGTACCATCACATCCTACCTTCATCCTAATCCATACCATAATAACCAATCGAGGTATATTCACATTATTTCAAACAGGATCAAATCGTAATCTAATCTCAAACATCGTTGCACAAGTCTGAGTTAGCGCTCACTCCCATAATTGGGAAATAACAGTAAATCTGTTCTGACAAATTTGAATTATGGCAAATATATAACTAATATTTACTTTTAAACGAACGCAACGGACATGAAACGCCAAGAAAGTAATTGAGATATTTTTTTTTAAAGAAAAATGAAATTTGAAATAGCCTTGTGTAACCGAAACCCATTCTAATTCCGGGAGAAAAAGTTTCACAGTTCCAGATTGTTAGGAATTTTTCAGAGAGGCCGAATTGCCAACAGCAATAGCGATCAGTGTGTCGTAGCACTATAGTTAGCAAAAACATCGAGTGCATTCAATTATCTACGCCGTCATCTTCCGAACTTAGATCAATAGGAATAGAGTAAAGAGTAGCGTTAATAGTAATAAATATCAATAACACTACTGGTACCACTGCCCTGTACTGCTAAGCCTGCTGCTACTACTACTGGTGCTGGTGCTAGTACTAGTACTGGTGGTGGTGGTGATGGAATAGTGGGTGGTAATAATATCATGAATAATAGCCTAACAATGACAACAAAGTAATAATCATTGCAGCTTACAGCCTCATAAGCAGATTCCTGAAAAGATTATTAGAAAAATATTAGCTCATATAATCGTATTATTCTCTTTGGAGATTTGAACAGCAAACACAGAGCATTGGGGCTGCAACTTCATAACTATACAAGGGCCGAAAGTTACTGGAATTTGTAAATAAAATAGTCTAATATTCATGCCCCAACAGATCCTAACACATTTTCCCTACAAGTTTAATATTATCCCTAGACGTTCTCGAATAGTCATAACCAAAAATATTAATTTCCCACTGCATCAAAAAAGTAGTTAGCCGAATTAGATTCAGACCATAATCCGATTCTAATATCTTTACCAAAGAAATAATTTAAAGAAATTACCACCAGGAAATAACCCTTTAGGAAACAATTATCAATTTGGACTAAGTTCCGCTTACTAATGGAAAATAACTATAAAATACCCACTACCTATTAGGTCGAGTGCAAATATCGACTCCGAAACTATAGAAAAAGTTAAATGCGGCTATTTTTAAATCTCTATTGAAACCACTCAGTAACAACAAAAGAAGTATACCCCCATTATTACAATTACAAAAATAACTATTTTCTTCCCCTATTATGGAAAATTATTAATTTTAATTTAAATCGAAACATATTTAAGAAGATTTTGGCAAATAATCGAAGACCAGATATAAAAGCAAACTAATAAATATCAGAAGTCGTTAAAAATAAATTGATATCACGCTACACTCTTTCGGCAGTTATAACCAAATTGATACAACTCAGCACATTCTCTGGACAACTACAAAAAGGATCCTAGAAGATAAAACAAATATCCGAATTAAAAGTGAACAATAAGCACTGCATAATGTTATAAGGCCAAGCGATTGTTCAGATCATTTTACAAAATGTTATTTAGGACCACCCCTCCAACAATAATACACAACATAACAATGAAAATTGAAAAATTATATGAAACAACCACTAATTCAGCCGGAACCCAAATATGTTTATTGCACCGTCTGAACACGGGCCATACCATTTAAACTTTTAAACAACGAAAAATCACCCGGATTGATGAACGAGAATAAATGCTAAAAATCTCAATTAAAATCGCTTAGCAGGACTAACTGCATATTTTAATGCCATCTTACGTTTAATTATTTCCCTACTTCCTGGAACATGCAGTTGTTCTTCCCTTCGCAAGCCAGGAAAGATCCTTCGACGTCCTTGAACATTACAGACCAAAGTCTCCTTCCCCTCAATTTCCAGATTTTTCTGAAAGGCTTCTACTAAAGAGATCCCCTAAAACAAGTATCTGAGAGACACGGATGGCAATACCAGATATTCATTTGGTTCAGAGCAACATCACTCCTGCACTCACCAGCTCTAAGGCTTACTGCAGACATTGCACAGAGCTTCCAAGAGAAAAAACATACCTTGGCTGCATTTCTGGATATGCACAAGGCGTACGGACAGATCTGCATTACCGTCTGTTATTTAAATATGACAACTTGGAGTCCTGAGTATATTCAGAATTATTTAAAGCTTGTATCACTTGATAGAAAATTTAAGGTTCAAAATAATCACTCTTTTCTACTCTTCGTATATCACACCGGATGTCCTCAGGGCTCAGTTCTCTCACCTAATCTTATTTAATTCTTCGTACAAGTGACTACCCAAGTATTCCAAGTGGAAACTGCTCTTTTCGTGACGATTACTGCACTTGTTTTCAGCAAGCTCAGATCATTAAACATAGCATATAATAGAGTTCAGAAAATAAAATAAAAAATTTAAAAAAATAAAAAATAAATAAAATATATAAAAAAATATAATAAAATAAATAAATATAAATAATCAAAAAACTAACCTAATTACAATGACAAAAAATGGCAGAATCGCAAATCAATTCTCAAAAATGTCAGACTAAGATATATTTACTCTTAGAGACCTCAAAACCCCTCCCAATATGAAAATAGATGACACGCGAAATACCTTGGAAAACTGAACCAATAAAGTATCTTGGAGTATTGTTAGACAAGACAACTTTCCTGAAAACCGCATTATTCACGCAAGCTATCAACAAATCCCAATTGCCTAAAATATTAATTAATACTAGCTTCTTATAAATCAACATTCAACACTCAATACAAATGCCAGATTCTATGTATATAATTATTATCCTACCCCACTAACTAGCTTTGCCGTGTGGGGAAACGCTCTTCCACCACCCATACAAAAATGACAAATTGTCCAAATAAAGTCGCTAGAAAATCAATAAAAGCTTCCATGGTATACCTAACCAACAAATTCACAGCAGAACTCAAATGGAAACATTGCTCGAACACGATTAAAAAAAGTAGCAAATAATTTCTATTTCCCTTCTTATCTCATTCCGCCCTGGAATTTCACCTAGGCGAAAGCAAACTCCCAAGCCGAATCAATCCAAATTTTCCCGAAAACAGCTTAAACCTCCCTAAACCAATATTATCATCCGTATCTAATAGAATCTTTCACGTCCTTTCCTATTGCTCGATAGGGCATCCTAACAACCTACCCCCCCTCTCCAAAAAAAAAAATCAAAAATAAATCCAGCTGCTTCTACAAGCAAACCAACGAATTAACGAGTCAGAGTATTCTCAATCTCAATTTGTTCAAGCGAATCCCAAAATCAAAAATGATACAGTATGTAGAACCGAAACCCCTCGAAAGACCTTTGGTCGAACGAGAAGAAATAAATTAAAAAAAAAAAAAAAGAGTCGAGCACACCGCACGGAGATACAAAGAGGAGAACTTGTCTAAAATTGGTTTCGTAAAATCGACGAAAAACAGTTGTCACACCTATTCCCTTACACCGTTTTTTTAAATTGAATGATCACATTCGACTTCTCGCACATACACACGATTTCCAATATATTCATTACCGTGAAAATATGTGTTATATAATTACCGTAAAAATACGCAGCCTTATCGCAAACTTGCAATGTCTAATTGCCTGTTCGCTACCCGTGTCCATGTTGGCGACCAAGCTGCGGCCTTCGCCCTCCGCGATTAACGTAAGGAGTCTTAAATCTGCAGCAGCGT
Source organism: Gryllus bimaculatus (assembly GCA_017312745.1). NCBI lineage: Eukaryota > Metazoa > Arthropoda > Insecta > Orthoptera > Gryllidae > Gryllus > Gryllus bimaculatus. Next base: position 5,364,779 of record BOPP01000027.1, on the reverse strand, counting down.
TAAATTAGGATTGAGTTTCTCTCCATGAACATGACTTAAACAAAAGGAAATGAGAACCGCTGCAACATGTAGTGAACCAAACACGTACCTCTGTTGCATAGAAGTTGTTACATCTGCGCACTGCATGACTCAAAACTACGATTGGTGATCTCGCAAAATTGAACAAGATTGGGCGTGCGCTTTGAGAAGAGCGCTCTGCCAATGGTTATTCTGCAAGACCTTAATTCAAAATTGCATAAACATTTTTCCGCCACTGCAGTACTTTCATAAAAGATAATTTGCCGTATGAATGCGGTGAAACCCTTTTAGAGGCGAGTTTGCTTTGCCCTTCACTGATAGAAAGTTACAACGTACCCAAGCGGCGCAAAAACGGAAAAGAAGAGAAGAGAAAGGAAAAAAGAGAAAACACGAAAAGAAAAAGAAACTACGCGAGGAGCGGCCAGGTTCAATTGTATGATTTTAGTTTCGAGGCCCCTGACCATTATAGATTTGTTGTATTCTGAAGTCCTCTGACATGATTTTTCGTTCACCTGTTTTTACTTTGCAATTTCTAGTTGATCAGCTGTATACATCCATCTTTTCGAAATCGGAATAATGCAAGCAGTTAAAGAGACCAATATTCCAGTTATAAAACATTGCCCGTAGTATAGTGTACATTGCTCTCTTGTGAACAGTCCCCAAGTTTAAAAAATTTGAACCGATGCTGAACATTTAAATATACCACTTTTAATAGTGGGGGTGTTGTTATGACGTCAAGTCAGCATCCCCACCCATAGAAGACACATGAAACAAGAAACTAAAAATGTCAGAATTTTGAATTAATTAAAAGCTATTGAAAAAATGATTATAAATTAGTTCTTAACTAGTAAAATATTCTGGAATTTAAAAAAAGTGTGATAAGTGGGGTGTGCTATCTTTACGGACATGGGAGGTACCCGGACGCCGCCCTTTGGCACCTGTGCTTAGGACGCGGCGTCTCCCAGACAGCGAAGCAACTACTGACTCCGGCCGTGGAAGCCTATGCTCTCACATTTATATTGTATGTTTTAAAAGTTAACATTAATTTTTTCGTAGTCTTGCTATTGTTTATGCCAATGTTCAATTTTATCTCAGCAACTATTATAAATATACTGTAATTCGTAGTAGCAAGGAGGTTTGAATTTCAAGCAAGTTGTCATAAGGATAATACATAAACGTGTTCAATACAAGGATAAAATATAAATAATAGCTTACAAATAAAATGAAATTAATCAGACTGATGTTCTGTAAGTTCATAAAAACTGCAAGACAATCTAAATTGATGAATAGCAAATAACTCCATTTTATTTGTAACTTTGCGTGCTAGATACATTGTTGCTATTAAAGCACTAAACGTGTAATTGTTACAAAAAGTTGGTATAATTGAAACTTGATAGATGTTCGATAATTGCGATTTTGTTTTGTAACTGGATTAATGTAAAATGGCTTTATATTCCGTCTATCTTGATCGCTCGTCTTGTATTCAGTCTTCTTTATTTTCTTTAATACCGCCTCCGTCTTGAAGTGAAGACGAATTATTGCCACATGAGGTGCATCCTGTTTACTAAACTAATTTTTTGCATTCTTACCATTAACTTTCCACACGTTTGTAAATATGGCAACGCTCACGTCGGAGAAAAACAGTTTTAGATAAGGAATATTAACGACGTAACAGTTTCATAATGGTGTTCTAATGAGACTTAGAGTCGTTCTTAAAAACGGCTTGTTATTCATAAGAACGGCAAAACATAACGCACGTATCTCTAATTGTCCCTTGTTAAGACGCATACGTTTTATGTACTATTAGTTGAAATGGCCCGTCACTACAACTTTTGTCACCCAATATAAAGAAAATGACTATAACATCAATCCTTCCAAAGATAGTGTATGTAGGCAAATATGCACACACATACATATACATATATTACGTACATATACACATATTATGTACATATACACATATTACGTACATATACATATATTACGTACATATATACATATTATGTACATATACACATATTACGTACAAATACACATAGTATGTACATATACATATATTACGTACATATACACATATTACGTACATATACACACATACACACATACACACATATACACACACACATATACACACACACACAGTCGTATATACACATTCATACATACGTACATATATAGGACACATTTTTGTCGCCATAAAAAGACGTAGAGCGAACTTTGGCATTGACGCAAATACCAACGTATACGCAAATGTCATTCTATTCTAGCATCTTGATACCGGACGTAATTTGGTGTTCTATTTTGAAGTTTTGTTTCGCAACTGAGTTTTCTTTCTGGAGAATTTCGTGAGTAAGAGCAACGTTTTATGCAAGTAATGGAATGCGAAATTTACAAGTAAGGCATGAGTTATTTCTCAGAATGTTTTTAATTGTGCGTGTTGTTCAGGAACTTGATGAAGTCACTAATATTGTGTAACTACGTTAATAATGTGTGAAAGGGTTTCATAACGATAATTATGAGGGGCAAATAATCTTGATTCTATTTTAATATATAGTTCAATATTATACTTTTAGTTATTGTATTTGTACACTCTGTCCTGATTGAATATCCTCAGTAATTTGTAAACGGTTTACTGTTTTCTTTAAAAATAATTGATAATATGGCAAACAATATGCCGTTGGGGTATTGTGCATATATTTTTTTTTTATTTTTGGGGAAACTGAATCAGGACGAATAGCAAACAATTCACATATAATTTGACGTCTACAGTAGTGAGTCGCTCACTTTTATTATTATTATTATTATTATTATTATTATTATTATTATTATTATTATTATTATATTATTATTATTATTATTGTTGTTGTTGTTGTTGTTGTTGTTGTTGATGTGAGTCTATGCTGAAAATTCTTGTTCGCCCAGGCACGTTCTTCAAAACAGAAGCAGTAAGGATAGTAGCTGGCAAGCACATGATGTTCCATTGCAATCTTGCATTTATTCTATGCGTGATCCGTAGTTTCCCATAGCGAAAGCTTATGAGAGCCAAAAAATATTTGCGACCCCCAGTGATACAGTGAACGGCTGGGTGGAAGCTTTAAGAAGGCCTAGTTCAGTGATAATTTGTCTCATCATCCAACTACGTATAGTACAAGAGGGGCAAAGCTTTTGGTCCTCAGGATTACGTGCGCATATTGTATTTTGATTTTTGTAGTTAAGGGATCTTTCAACTTCTAAGATCATTTTACCTCAAGCTCCCGTTGTGCATCAGGGATTCTACATAAATTGGCCGGGGGTTGAACCTGGCTCCAGTGGTGGAAGATGTATGCGCTAGACACCACACTTTCTAACCTTGGTCCCTCCCCCCCCCCTCACAACGCAACGAACGCGCGCGAAGATTATTCTTCTGCCAGCCTACGTATGAAAGTTTTTTTTAACGATAAGTAAAAACTAATGGTACTACAACAGCACGTACTTTCTCACATTATTTTCAATATTCTGAATTTTCGAAAATACTCGAGTTTGTTCATATCAATTAGGGAATATTAATTTTGGAGAAAATAGTCTGAACGTTTAGGCGTTAGTGCTGACCACAGATGTACCTTTTGCCGTAAATCAAGTTTTCAGCATCAAGGACCCTCAAAACGTAAATTTTGAGTGTAACGAGTTGGACGAAGTAATTAAGTACATAAAATGAGCAAAATTTATCCACTTTTTCATTATCAGTGCCCTAAAACCCAAGTTTTTCAATCAAAAATCGCGGGATTTTGCCGCAACATTACCATACTTTCTCTTCACTACGTATGTAAGTAATATAGCGAGAAATTGAAGAGAAGAATATTTCTTAATTTCAACTTTGAATACTGCTTAAGAAAGTTGCCCTTCTCAAAGGTTGATGAACCCAGGTTTGCTATGTATACTATCAAGAAAAATCATATTCTAATGTGCCCTCCAAACACGTTTTAATGCTCTAGGGTCACATGCAGTAGAGTCTATAAAATGATGGTAAACATTCAAAAACATGTATAAAGAAATCCTTCTTGTCTTATCTCTAAATATAGACACCTGCGGAAAAGCCTTGCTTGACGAGTCAAGTTTGGGCAGATAGAAATATCGCCGCAGGTACGTGCTTCATTGTTCACACAACTGAAAGAGCAATGCGGCGACAAGCACGACCGACAACACAAACCAGGCCTGCGAGCGCGACTTGTACTTGTAAAGAACCCTTAAAAGCGTGTTGCCGATCAACTGAATAGACAATAATTGTTATGTCATTCTTATTATGAAATGAACAACACAACAAAATGCAATAACTTGAAGATTAAATACAATGCGTTTTGAAGTGATCGTGTTAGGGTTTAACATTTTTATGTGAGAATTTTTTCCATTATTAGAATACGTTTTATATTTTTGGATTTTGTATAACTTTAGTTTTCGCTCAGAAAGTTTAAAGTAAATTAAGAATTCGAGTGATACTAAATTGAAATGAACGATTTGTTGCATTTTGATCTATTGCTGCATAAATAATGAATGATTAAGAAGTTTGTACGGGATATGAAGTTACCGCTGCAGCTGTCTTTGCCATTGCCTCCATCGCTTGAAGAACAAACAGGGTACGTTATCGTATGTAGTTGCAAATCCGAAACTGATGCATTGTATTCGGCGGTCGTAGGATCGTATTCTGCCGAAGACACAATTTTGTCACCAGCGAAGAAGCTGGATCGGAGGATACCACCGCCTAGAATCCTCGAAACTGACCGCACTGCTCTGTCGTTCTGCGTGTTTTTCCGTGACCATTTGAAGCAGTCGGGGAAAAAGCGATAAATCTAACTTCAGTAATTTTTGTAAGTCACAGGGAAAACAATGTTTAAATAAATATTTTTTTTATATATACATTTCTCAGTTTGCATACACACGTATTGCTGTTTTCTATAGGCATGCTATAGTTATACAGGAGCGTCTATACAGAGTTTGGACTGTAATGTTTTTTAAAAGAAAATTTAAGATCTTAATTTTGGAAATTATCTATCAAGAGAATGTCATGATTGTTTCTCCAACAACTTTTCGTCTAGTTTCTGATAATTTGAGAAAATGCTGAAATGGCCCTTTGTCTCCCTTCTGGACGTAATCATTTTAAGTTCACTATATTTGCATGTTTTCTTGAGCTCAGTGTAAAATATAGTTATTCAAATAATCGTTCTCCACATTCTCGTGGTATTAGTCGATTCCTTCCGAAAGGGAACGATAAGGGATACTAGCCCAAGTCTGTACCTCATTTGCCTTTCCAAATAGTTTTATTACACTGATGCGAATATTTTATTATCAATTCTCGACAAAAACGTTCTTTGTAACTTGAATTCATAAGTCATCTTAATATTTGTATGTGTTCGGGTAGAGATCCCAGAGCTCAAAATACATGCACATTTTGCATACTTGTATTCATCGTACAACACACATAGTTTTTATCTTTTTTTTAAATTTTCACTTTTAGTTAATTAAATAAAAATCCTTCATTTCTAGGCGGACGCTGAAGCAGTATCTTAAACCTGAACACGCGCAATCCTTCCTTTCCCATCTTAGATTCCTGACTACTTGTGAGTGAGTGGTTGACTGACCTCTCAATGGAGTGCGGTTGCAATGGCGGCTGAGGGCCACATTCCAAGGGCTGAAATCCACAGTGTCCATGTCGCACTTGTGACTTGTAAAATAACCCTGACTGAATGCTCTGCAAAACTAAATTCTCCAACAATGCCTACATTAATCAATGTCACACTCGCTTAGCCAGGAACGCCATGAATAACGGATAAGTATTACTGGAGTTTTCCCGCGCTAAACAAGGGAGTCAAAATTTACCGACCACGCTGGAATCAAAGACGGTTACAGGGATGGGCCAAAGGATCAATCTCCAAGTATTGGGTATTGCAAACACAAACATTTCTTAGGTCAGGGCGTCAGAGTGATCATAATCAGTTTTCCCCATGTATCTCATTCCCCATGATCGCAAAAGACTGGCAGTGTTGCGAACACCCGGATGTAAAGCCAAGGCTCGAATTGGGCAGTAGGAAAAAAGTACAAGGGGGGGGGGGGAGGAAGAAGAAGAAGTAAAAAAGATAAGCCATCTTTCTGTAATAAAACAATTGCCGTACGAAGGGCCATCAGGGCCTGGGCCGTCGCGCCTTGGGAGGGGGCGGTGCCTGAAAGAGACTAATTTTGTTTTTCTGGCCACGCGCCGACTCGCATCGACCGTGGAAATGCCTGTGAGACCCGCAGCGAGTCCGTCAATATTCATACCAGACTGCTCCACACACACACGCCGTCCCCAGTGGCGCTGCTGGAACTTACGGGATTAACTCGCGATAGTTTCGACATCAATATGTGGCCATTTCTCTGTAAAAAATAACATTGAAATGGCGATTTTTTTCTCCTGGAAAAATAATATTAATTTTTCTCGCAATTTTAATTACCGGATAACAGTTTCCCTAGAGATAACGATCTTATTTCTGTAATTGAAAGAAAATCATTTTTGTTATTGCCCATTTCATCGCATAGCTTCTCAAACAGCCTGTTCTGTACCAGTAAACTTTTAATAAAATTTACCATTTTTACAGCTTCACAAAGAATTGTTTTGACATCTTGTGGCATATCGTCTGGTTTGAGCATGTCTGAAGGAATAAGTCCGTCCATTCCTCCCTTGGATTAAGACGATCATTTAATATTTTATTTAATCCACTTACCTTTCTGGTGATGCACCATCACTTTATTCTGAGAAAAATTTTGCTCAGTCTTTTATAATTTCTATAACTTGATAAAAAATTAAAACTATTGTCCTGTTGTATGACCTGGTATTGTTTTGCAAAACAATATATTTTCTATAATTGTGTTGCATTCGTACCTTACAAAGCATAAGAACTGAGAAATGTTTGCCACATCTAACGACTGAATGAGTTGAATATTAAAAATTTCACTTGAGCTCACATTCTGAGACCTCCATCGATCGTGAACAGTGCAGCTATGACGTTGTTTCGCCTTGATATTGTGTTCTAAAAACGGATTTTCTTTCATTTTTTTCTTCATCCTTTCCTTTTAAAGTACTGACCATTCAGTGCAGCGGTAATATGAGGCAAGCTATTTTCAAGTGTCGAGGTAATTTAGACGACTATATCCTTTCATCAGAGAGGATTTAAGAGAGAATTTAAAGAAAACTTTGGAGCGGTTTTTGAGGGAAACATTTCTTTGCATTGTCTATATTTCGTGCAAAATTATACGAAAACTTTTTCATGTTTGTTTAGTAGTATGATATAGAGGAATAGTTAGAAACAATGCAAGAAAGTATATACTTTTGTAGTACCACTAGTTGCTTTAAATAAAGTCTGCTCTAAAAAAGTAGCTCTTTAAAAATTCGTGAACAACTTTAAAAAGAACGAGTTATTTTCGTGTAATTTGTGCTTGAAATGTATAAATTTATAAAAAATATTTTCTCGAAAACCATTCCAATTTATTTCTATCAATATTTTTCCACAAATAAAACGAGGGGTTAAAAAAATGGTGGGGATCTCGCAGGCCAATTTTTTAGGTATCAAGTACGTGAATCCTGACCGCACATGTTAGAGTCAGTAATTTACTACATACACAGGAAGAACATTTATCCACATTTTCGATACCAGAGTCCCATAATACGTATTTTTCTGTGGAATAATTGTAGACTTTTGCCGCAGCATTACAATACTTTATTTTACTAAAAATAAAGAAATAAAGAAATAAGTAAAGGAGTACGTAAATAAATAAATAAGTTAATAAGTAAATAAATAAGTAAATAAATAAGTAAATAAGTAAGTAAATAAGTAAATAAATAAGTAAATAAGTAAGTAAATAAGTAAGTAAATAAGTAAATAAATAAGTAAATAAATAAATAAGTAAATAAGTAAGTAAATAAATAAATAAATAAGTAAATAAGTAAGTAAATAAATACTATATATTTTAGTATTTAGTTCGGCAAGACAGTAAAATGTCCGATCTATCATTTATACAAACACCAAAGGATTTTATGTTTACACTTAAAAGTTATGTTATTAAATAATCTTCAAAGTATTTTTGATTTATAGTCTCGTTTCTGAGTAATTTCTACCAATGTGGAGCGATGTATCTGTTCCGGGTACAGTTCCTTTCTTTTTCTCCTCTCCGGTTTCAGACAGTCCCACAGGATTTTTTTTCTGGAATCGATTTGTCATTGTTCCTCCGTAGTTGTATTCCAGGAACTCCGTATTTTCCTGTCGAGTTTTAAGTCTTAATGCTTTGTGGAAGTCTGATGTCTTAGTGACGGACATAAGTAAATGTTCCTGACAGTTTAATGATTGTTTCATTTACCTTATTTTAAATGATTTTCGGGTTTAATTGTGATGTTGCGAGATATTGATGACGTTCGAAATAATTGATGCGAAATTCAATACGTTAATTAATTCTCTTCGAAAATTAATCTGCCTTAACATTTAAACCGTAATAATCTATTTTTGAGAAACGATTTAAAAAATCGATTTCCCTTAAACCGTTTTTGAAATCAGTTGTTAAAACTCGGGCCGAAGGCCCTCGGGCTTCTTGTCGCCGCACGATCACCGGAACCTTAATAACGCCCTTGGTTCATAAATAACTATTAGTCATAAAAGGCGTGGGGTTATCGTTGGCCTTCTGTCTGCGTTTCGCGACTTGAACGCGGGTTGGCGCCGCGCTGGTGTTCCCTTTGCAAGTGGGGCAGCGCGTGGCCACGTGCAGCGCCGCCGCCGCCGCCGCCCCCGCCGCCGCCGCCTACGCGCTGACTTCCTGGCGTTCGGGACGCCGGAGGGAAAATTTCCGGATCGAGACGCACGAAATCACGCACCCACCCGGTGACTACAGCCCGACCCAGCTTGCCGCCGCTGGGGGAGGTAACTGGAGGAAGGATTCACTCGCAAGCAGACATGTAGGTAGGCGCCTTCGAAGAGGAAGCATCCACTCCACTTTCAGGACAAATCATAGTAGTCGACGCGCCCGGGAGCAATAAATAATCGCTCACCTTCATTGACACCGGCAGCTTGCTCGTCGCTAGAGGGGAGCGTATGGGTGCTCTGCCGGAATTAAAACTAATTCTGTTGGATTTTTTTATTTAGACGTGAAAAGGAATTTTGGGGTCAGTTATGGAATGGATTTTTATTGGATATTTTGGAAATACAGTGGTTTATATTCATATCTGGTTTAGTCTTAATTTGAGCATATGTAGGAATCAATCAAAATCAACCAGAATTAGAATGCCACTATACCTAGTACTGTATGTTTCAATGCCTTTCACCCCACACTGGGACTAGAGAATAATAATTAATCTTATTGATGGGCCGGTGTTGATGATGAAATGATGAGAGATGGAGAAAAGATTGGCAAGGTAAATGGGAGAACCCCTAAAAAACATATCGGAAAACCGCTGTGTTCAAATTAAATTCCAAAATAATCGACGGGGAAAGGTAGCTCAGGACATCTACTGATGTCACTGCAGTGCCTCTGACCGGGAGATCCCAGGGTTCAAGACCCAACGGAGTAAGGATTTTCGACATTAGCTTGTGAGTTAGGTCGAATTTAGTCGCTTTCTGGAGGAGAATCCTAGCGGTCGATTGCGCTTATTGGTAGTGATCCGTAGTTTCTATAATAATCATCAGGCGAATGCCGGATCAGTACCCTAACAAACGGGCCCTGGACTGCGCGCGTTCTTTCCTTCCTCTTCCTTGTGCTATCGTCACCCCTTACCTACACACTCTTACACTTACACGCACCACTCTACCACACATGCTGTTAGACCAGCCGGGAGCTTAGAGATTGTCCCGGCTGGGGCGATACCCCGCTAATAGGAGATACCTGGTTAGGGGAAAACTGCGCAAACCGACGGTAGGTCGGTGTCGGATCTCGCCAAGCAGCGGGGGAAAGACCACCGCCACCTCACGAGGGAAAATATACAGTACACTTATGGGACTAGTGACCTCGATTGACGCGTCCGGAATCACTACCAGCCAACCATCAAAAACGATCGACTGGAAATGAATTCCAATCCCTTAAGTGGAAGGCGAGCGGTGTGAGCGGGCTCCGTGGGGCAGCTCGTCTTCGTGAGTGCCTAAAACTGCCGGCGGGAATTGATGCCCCGTCGTATTACACGTCGCGTTGATGAATCAAAATAACCAGTTGTCGCGAACTTTGAGTAAAGAGTCTGCGCTTTTTGAAGACTATCGAATATTTGAAGTTTAATTCAACTGGTAAGCAAGGTTACATACAATACGGTACGTGATTGAAAACAAAATAAAGAAAAAACTCCTCTAGGAGCAGGGAGGCTGCTCCGCAAGGGTGAAAATACAAATTCCTGCCTTCTCCCATAATGACAACTGTCCGAATCTTGAATTCCTGCATGTGCATTTTTAAGTGCTTTTTTCACGACAGAGTGAATCGAAACAGACTCAGAGGAACATAACGAAAAGTGCAATGCTTATTTTTTTGACAAACTACGGGTCGGAGACAGAAAACATGAACGACCTTCTGTAATTGTCCTGGTGACACCCAGGTAATGGGTAAAAATTGCAACTCGAAAAATTCCATGCGAAACCAAAATATTGAATAGCAAACTTTTGAGTGTTATTGCGGTATCGCCCGTCGGCTTCCTGGAGCGTCGACGTCCCGGAATTTCATTCTTATTCTTTTTTTTTCGCTATTGAAAATTTGTACTGCTTAACACGTTAACGGAGCGTTCAAGGGAGTCCTGTGCAAACATTTGTTTACCCTACAAAAATATTCTTTTGACATACAAATGTTCTATCCCCGTAACTTTGAAGTTCAACTTGTGACGCGCGTAGCAGACACTCGCCCTCTTTATTATTCATTTTGCTTGAATTGCGAGGAGGCATCACAATGGCAGCGACACTGACAACCAGGGATCTCAGTCCAAAGGAATCACATTCAGGGAGAAACAATTTACAAAATTGGCCAAAAATGGAATCCCTCGACAGGCGAAAAACTGCTTTTGTCCAATGGCAAGTTGTTACGTGATTTGCATGTAGTGGTATGTCGAAAGACAAAAACAACAGTATATCGAGGAAAATAAGCTAAAAAGACAATTTTAAATGCGAATGTTAATACCTTTTTGTTTTAGTCACTCTAATTTAATTCAGCAATCTCAACGCCATTGGTGATAGGACACATTTAGATATAATGATAATAATAATAATAATAATAATAATAATAATAATAATAATAATAATAATAATAATAATAATAATAGGAAGAAGAACGACATATTTAAGAGCAATATTGGCGTATTAACAAAGAGTTGCTCTAACAGAACGAAAAAAGTCCAGGAATAGAATAAACTAAATTTGGAGTAAAGAAAATTTTATCCCCAATTTAAAAGTTTACCTCTAGCTGGTTATAACATTTTGAATAACACTTCGAATCATTAAACATAGTAACAATACATGTTTATGCAATGGTTTGATCGACCACGACGATAACGTTGACGACGATGCTTACTCTTGCTGATGTTGATGTTCATGACGGTGGTGATCACGATGATGATGATGATGATTATGGGATACTCTGATAGATTACGTTGAGGCTTGCTATTGCTTTCTACTGCGTGACACGGAACTGGGTTAGGGGAATCCGTCACTAAATGGGAATGTTTAAACATGTAGTAAGCATCATAATACGAGTAGCTCCCCATAATGTTTTAACAATATGTTGATTGAAGTTTATGAAAAGGCATTTCCTTACCAGTTTCTTGTGTTTCCAACTTGCATAATGCGTAACAACAAGCATAGTTTAAGCTTCTTGAAATCGGTTCATCGCTGTCAATTTTATTTGGGATTATTTTCAAGAATCAATTGCTTTCAGTAGGAGGAGGACATTAAAAAAAACACGTCCAATATCTTACATTAATTTACTTAATTGTAATTTCACATTTCATATGGCTGATCAAGTTGCGTTATTTGTTCATCCTTCCAGTTATAACATGCTTTACTCGGAGTACGTGGTAATCTGATAAATATGTTTCTAATTCCCCTCCTCAGAAATAAACAGGTCTTTAGAAATAGTTAACATTTAACTTAAATTTCGAGAAACGTTTTAGCGAGAATGTTTCGGATCTTTTCTTATGAAAATCTTAACTACATCAAGTTCTTTTTTTTAATGTATTAAAATTTATTAGGATAGAATGATGTTTTCAAATGAAAAATCTTCATTTTGCTGAATTTTTTTGATCGACATTCCTACGGATCCGTCGAGTATGCGTAAATTCTTATGTCGTAGAATCATTTTCTTCTAAGTGCGTAATCATAGCATGAGTCCAATAATTCATTAATATTTTACTTGAAGTTACATTGCCTGCATCAAAATCTAAGGTCATCTTTTGTGGGTCGTGCTGGCGCCCGCAGAGAAAGTATGAGGATGTATGTAAGGGCTAATAATTACATTTTATGCGCTAGATGATATTCATAAACCGTTTCTTTATTATTCGTATTTTTTACATGAGCAATTAGCTAAAATATTTTAACCCATTTTAGGGCATTATTGAAGTTACTTTGTAATGTTGAAAAAAATATTCAGTAATAATTTGCAATGCACATGTGGATCCAATATTATAAAAAAGAAAAAAAGAAAAGTATGTTGGTTTCAGCAGATTTAGAACTTCGTTTCTCACCCGAGTGTGAAACCCAACAACAGCATTTTCCCTTCCCTCCGATGCCTATCACTCCGTGCAGGAAAACAAGTGTGCTAAAATTCTGCTCTCGAATTTTACTCCTCAACTTGCATTGCAAGTGCTCGACATGTGGAAGAATGAACAACTGTGACACACGGAAATTTCGATACGTGGAAGAATGTTTAAATAAACTTGACTCATCATGCATTCGTTCCAAATATAGAAAGCACAATCAGGAAAACGCCAATCGTATTCAGAAAAAGTCCTACGGAACCACTAGAACCGGCTAATGGCAACGAGTAGTTTGTGTCCCTCGTTGCAAGATTGGAGTCATCACCCTTCTACTTCAGCAATAGAATTTATATTATGGATGTCTCTACATTATTTTAGTAAAAACGGAAATATGTTCATTCTGTTCGTTAAAATTATTTCTTAGAAAAATTTGAAGTAATATATTTATGATCTACAGAATTTAATAGTAACGTGTATGATTGTATTTCAATTATCGTTGCACAATTTAACGTGATAATTATAAATCGTTACAAAATATTAAATTTAATTAGAAAATAAAAGTCAAAATTACCATATGAAGTATTCAATTAAATATTCAAATTGTTTACTTCTAAATAAAAAGATGTATGTTAATATCGCCCTTACAATGGTATCACTCGGGGCAAGCCGCACCGTCTCCTCTTACGTTTTGCGATGCACTGCACTACACGAATGTACAGGTAAGAACGGAATGCATGAAAGGCACTTCAGTGACGAATCAAAGCGATACAGAATTTCGAAAATAAGTGAGAGACGTTTAATGGGCCTTCTCGCTTATTTTTTTTAACGAATTTCCATCTAGCGTTTCTTTGAAGAAAGTGGCGCCAGCATTAGCTCCCGCAGCAGTAATGGATTACGACAAATAAGTGGGATTGTGGGTGATGACGTTGACAGGCGTGGACACGAAAGAGGAGGAAAATCGTAAGTCTACATTGTGTAAGTGGAAGCTATATGGAAGAGTGACAGCAGCAGCAGCAGCAGCAGCAGCAGCGGGCGGCGTCGGTAATGGTGTCGGCGGCGGGGGCGGAGGCGGAGGCGGTAGAACGGCCCCGTTCCGTGTGCCACTGTTTCCGCTTTCTCTGTGCCCGTTCTCGCCGCGACCGCTGTCTCCTCTCTCCGGCTGTGCGCCGCCGCCGCCGCCGCCGCCGCCGCCGCCGCCGCCGCCGCCGCCGGCCTTGTTGTCCGAGATCCCACCGACGCTACGTACAGTGGGGCAGAGGAACCCACAACGTGGCATTAATTAAGGCGCTTATTCAATATGCCAGCTAGTCACGGGGCATGTAATTTGAAGGTCGCTAAAAGCAAGTTTGTCGTTAAAAATGATAAAATATATTTGGTAATCTGTAATTGCACTACTGGAAAGTACTAACGTAGGTGCTTTGTTAGGGTCTGAAAGACCTGGTATAGAAAATTACAATTTAAAGTTTTTTTAATTGAAAAACAGGAATAGTTTTTAAAATAAGGGAACAGTGTAGCTCATGGTGATGTATTTAATGTAGTCCACAACTTATCTAAAGAGACTACGAACAATTTTGTTTTATTATAATTCGTCATGGTGTCATTCTTACGGCTTTCAAGTATATTACTTCACGATATACTGCCTAGAAGAATATTTCGGTACCGCTTTAACAATGAGGTGACGGTGATCTAATTTTTCTAATAAAAAAGGAGGGACCCAAAAAAACTTAGGCATATGTTCTTGTGGTATATAGAATACCATACAGTAATCTAGTCAGCTATATCCCGTTTCTGCATAAACCCTCAGCCAGATCAATCTGTCAATATTGCTGACCGTGATATTTAAAAGGAATGGACTTTTGTCTTTGCAAATTGTTTCAATAAGTTTATTAAATTATTCGTAAACTATTTTAGTATGTGTCCCCTACATGCACTGTTAATTATTTGAGTAGAAAACTAAATTTATTTAAAAAATTAATTTAGCTCGGCTATGTTTGTATGCAGAAATACTACATTTTGTTTATAAATGTAGAGAAAAGAAATAAATTCGTATCATCAATGCAGTTATCAAATCAGTGGATTCAAGATAGCTACACAAAACATACATAAGATGTATCTAAAATGAAGATTAGTGTCTTTATTTTGAAAATTTTTGTGTATTACAATGCCATAGCAATATGTACGGTACTTCGGTTTACTCGACATACGTCTTATACACACCGAAAATATATTTTCTAATGGCAATACAAGTACGACATGTTTTTAATCCAAGAGTGTCTAATGTTTGCTGATATATTTGTGGTCAAACAGACAAGTCTGCTTAAATCATAACTAAAATATTTTTTTGTTCTTGTTCATTTCGTAGCATGATTTATTCCCATTGTCATAGTTTTAGGGAATTTTGCTTATCTCACAAATACAACATTGACAATAATTCAATTTATCCCTATTAATGAGCTCTTATCTGTTCATAATATTTGCAGTACTAAATTTTGAAGAACCCTTCCTAGAGGAGAAGCAAGACAAATATACTCTGAGATGCATGTGTTGCAGATATTAACGAACTAAATAAACTTTGGATGCTATTTCAGAACTTTGCAGCGTTGCTAGGGCCGAGAGATTTGCGGAATTTTCCAAACATTTAATGGGATGTTTCATACATTTTTGGGGACGCGAGAAAACATGCTGTAGTAAAATATTGATTTCTGAATTTATTTTAAAAAAATGACACCGGTTATTTTGTGTAGAAGTCATTACGTAGCGATCGTCGTTCAATTTATGAAAAAATAACCCCAAAATTGAGAAAGAAACGTTCTTAGAGATATAATTATTTTGGGGTGTTTCTTTTTTAATTTGTGGATTTGCGGTGCGCTGTGCGGCCCCACTGCGTCGGCGCCCGTGCTCAGTTCGCCGCCGCCCCCGCTGCCCACTCTCCTCCTCCGCGGCCGCCTCCCGCCTTCTGCACGAGCCACAAGTTGGCTGAAGTAGGCGCCCCCGCTACGTTCAAAATGTCTGGCAGAAGAACCACACTATACATCTGCTAGTGTTTCTGTTAGTTTTTCTTGGGCTTTTTCCAGCGTCAGGGATGTCGATTTTTTACTATACGACCAGGTCCCTCATGGGGACACACACATGCGATACCTCGGTCTGTAGTCAGACGACACACAAGACCTTCCGCGACAACACGCACGAAGACAAGGGACAACCAACCATGCCCACGGCGGGCCTCGAACCCGCGACCCTACGGACCGAGGCGCTAAGTCGGCACACGCTGTAGCCTCCTCGGCCATCCATGTCGACCAGAACTAGACTCCATGTACCATAACGTAAACAAGTATACCGTGCTAATCCGCCCTGATGGGCCTACGAGGTAGGTGGTGTCTCGAAATTTAGTGGTGCTACAACAGCATATACTTACCCGCATTTTTTGAAACTGCTATGTAATATAATGCTTTGTGAACCCGAAAGTGTTTAAAAGCAGCAACGCTTTTTTCTCCGCGCTGGTATTCTGTCTCAGTTCCTTATAATTAACACGCCAGTCACGTTACCTCTTCATCACAGCCATACAGTTATACTAAACTTGTCCGTCACGTGAAATTAGTTGAACAATTGATTTCCAATTTTCAAAAATTCAGAAACTTTCATTTATATTATTTCAATATCTAGTTTTAAAGAATATATTTTAAGAGAAAAAGGCTCTATGATTACTACTGCAGATTTCCACAATTAACTTTGTGTTTCCAATTTTCTAAAGTGAAAACCTTGCGTCGAAAATGGAACCTGCACCATTTTTAAACGCCATTGGTCTATCCGAGGAATCAAAAAAAATTGAGCTAAGCAATGACATTCAAAACTTGCGTGATAGTCATTTTTGTTAAATAATTATACATGTCCTTCTTTAAAGATAAATATGTTTAGAACAGATTCAACAAAATAATTCAACAAAAATCTATCATCAATGTTTGCAATGTTAATGTTTTGCTATTTTTGAAAATACAGAGTTTGCCAAAAAGGAAACCAGCACCACTTTCTTAACCGTCTATTGCTATATCCCAGAAAAATATTAAGGAAAAAAATTGGAGGCTTTTTGGGAAAACTTGTTCACGCACAATTACGCGAAACAACTCAATTTTCGAAAATATTTATATGACTCATTTCAAAATCTGTCTTCGCAGAACACATTTCATTAAGAAAAACTCTAACTTAAATATTGTTTATATAGGCAGACGCCGAAAATTTTCGAACTTATGCAATTTTTGAAAATTTAGAGATTTCAACAAAAATGAGATCGGCGTCATTTTAAGTGCCCTTTACCCTATCCGATGATACAGTTTAATAAAATCATTTTGAGCTTTTTTGAGAAAATGTATACAGGATTGTAATTAATTGTTATAATCAATTTTGAAGAAAATCTACTGAACGGTTTAGGCATCAGCGTCGACAGACAGGCGCAACGCGGATGGGTGTTTTGTCATCAATCAATTTTTCGGTGTCAAGGACCCACATAACATGGACCCTGACTACACAAAGTGCTAGAAGAACGTAGAGAAACTATATTTATCTACTTTTCGATACTAGGACCTCACAATACGGATTTTTCTGTCGGTATCATTGTAACGTAAACACACTGGAAAATTTAGTAGTAATAACTAGATATTGAATTGTAAATTGAAGTTTTTCTTGGAGAAGTCAAGGTGCTGCTGTAGCACTAGTTGTAGAAAGAGAAAAAAATTGGTCATAACTTTCCTCCTACCACATCAAGATTTAAACATATAATTTATCATAGTAATACATTCTATGTAGTTGTTACCTTATTATATATCATGTATTATTATTATTATTATTATTATTATTATTATTATTATTATTATTATTATTATTATTATTGTTATTAGTAGTGTTATTATTGTTGTTATAATTTTTATTGTTGTTATTATAAGTAGTAGCAGTAAAATTACAATAACAATTAAATTTTACTTTTACTTTAAACTTGAAACAGCACAAATCTTGAAATGTTAAATTAATTTGCTTCCAAAAATAATTATCTACTGTATAATATGCTAATTAATTTGCATCAAGTATTGTAGTATAATTCTTAGGCAAATGATCCTATCTCAATCAATTTTTTATCCAGTTTCCCTGGTTCTATGAGCAAACGTTGAGATGGCGCTTTTTTTGCTTCTGGACAGTAATGTAACTTCACTCTCTTCACCAAAGACATCATATTATCTCATACGCGATTGTAATTGTATATGTGAATGTGACTCAATAAATAATTAAAAGCTTTCGGTATGTAAATATTTTCGAGTTGATCAACCTACCCAATTTAAACATTCGATCAAATTCCTATGTAACACATGCTGAGCCGAATCATCAGAGTACCCGTTTTAATCGCATTTTTTAAATTAATTTCTCTATTAACTAGTATTGTTGTTAGTGATTGTGCATCAGTGTAATTGTATTCAAAGCGTGAGTATACTTCATCAAACCCATCATGCTCACCTTCTTTGCCTTAGTAACCGTCCGGACACTCGAGCAAAAAGTATTCTGGTTGATAGTATTCAATGTTGCCGATCGACGGTCTCTTTTTATTTTCTTAATATCTATCTTGAACAATGACCTATACTACGAAATGTCTTGACCTCGATAATTAAGGCTTCAATCTTTCAGATCTAATTCAACCCATTTCCATTCAGTTTACTTCTGTGCCATCATATGTCTAGTTTCAAACATTTGAAGTTATTGTCTTTAAATCGAAGAAAGAAGCTCATGACAATTGTGCAATGAAATATCAATACTGCAAAAATAAAATCTCCTGCTATATTGGAGGAGACAGGGATAATTTAAATGAAGATAGTCACTAGGTTCTCTGAAAATAAATAAAAATAATTGTGAAAAAAAACTTGCCCCGAAATACAGTGTAATAATAAATTATGGGGATAATCACTTCGAGAGTTGAAAGTAGCAGCTTGTGTGAACTTGCAAATTATATTTGTATAAAAACTGTGAAAATTTGAGTTAATTGATCTGGCTTCTTTGTGCACACTGGTGGATTGATTTTACAGCTTTTCCTTACAGAGATTAAGCTACCATCCACTTGTAAGGGAAAGTCTCGTTCTCACTAATTCTGTGTAGTTTTTTTATATATAAATATGAAGTACTTTTGCCTTTTATTAACAAGGACCGGCTCCTCGGCTCTCCTGGCTAAACCAAATCCACACATCATTCAGCGGCTATTTTTTGAGTTCACCTTCATCAACTTTCTCTCGATTTCCAACATTTTTTATGTGACACAATTTGGTGGATTTTAGAAATAAATAATTTAATTATATTTATCAAATAATGTCAGTCATCAAGGCAAGATGTTCTTTAAAGTCGATTCTAATGTATGAAAATAAGGGAGGCATTGGAGGCGTAACACTTACGTGTATCTATTCATCTCTTTCGTTACGATGTAGGGAATAATATTGTTACCCACTTCATTAATTTTAGTAGTGTTAGTAACATGAACACAAAATCAATGATGTAACTACGTTCATTTTGGAATGTAACATCTAAAAGTATTATAGTTCAGATATGGAATAATTGTGGATTAAGTCACAGAACTGATTAAATCGCACATCTACTTTCAAAAACCTTTACTTCTTTGGAGTTTTAACTTGAGTTCCTTAAAAAAACAACATAAAACAGGAATATATGTGAATTGCCTCTTGTAATTTCCTTTAATGCTACTGAAATCAATGACATAATTGCTGTTTGTTTCTATTTAAGAGCATGAAACAGTTATAAACTGTGTGACGTACTATAAAGAGATGTGCAACCTATGCGCGTTTGAATGAGTTCTGGGATCCCTACACTAACTTGTATACAAGGCGAATTACAGATACAGGTGGAAACGAGAGTTTTTGGCAAAAATTGCTAAGAAAACATCCACTTCTGTGTACCAGAAACTGTTTGTGAAGGCAAATCTGCTACAGATATTGGATACTATCTTTTACTGTGGCATTCGTGAGGGAATCGACATGCTTCAACTAAATAACTATGTTCCTCACTGATATCTAGAAAACGTGCACAGATGGTAAAGCTACATTTATGTGCAGATGTAAAAAACGGCTATCTTTTGAATTTTCGCAAAGGATCAGGGAAACCTGATCAAGATGGGGGCCATTGAGTCTATACTGATACTCAGTGTAGTCTCTAATTGTATAGAAAACGATTTGCAGCATGAATTATTTTATTTGCCACTTAAAAACCTATTTCTACTTCAATTTTTAACGTTTAATATTACGTATTACATATGAATTTTGATATTCAAACCATTGTTCTGACATTGTTGTCTATCATAAAGTTATTCACACAACTTTATATCCACGTATGTTTACGTACATACATTACGCATAAGTATTATGTTTTGAAAGTATTTGTTTGTAATGTGCATACAAAAACTAACACAATAACTTTCTTTTGCTAAACATAGTTATTCTGATTCCAGACAAGGAGATGTTATTTAAATTGAAGTGTCGTACATTGAACTCGCACATTCCTGCTCCTACATCAAATCTAGTCTATAACTAGTGCATTCAAGGACTAGTTATAAGACAATCGTGGTGACCGGATGTTAATGGGGGTAATTGAATTTTTCCTTCCTAGTGTTTCTTTTGTGGAAACTAAACAATAACCGAGACATGATAATGTAAGACGTCGTAAGTAGTAAGTGGAACAGGCCGACCTACATTCGTTGGAGAGCGTTTCTGCGCAGGGTGCCCATCAACGGCATATGCACGCGAACGTGTTGCTACTTAGATTTACTTCTAAGCCTTTCTTTACTTCTTTCTTCCTTTCATATTGGATTTCCTTTTCCTTTCTCATTTCTTGCCTTTTTAATTCCTCTGTCCTTTACAGCGGTTTGTTTTCTCTTTACTGTTAGTTTCCACTTTCTCTGTTATCCTCGTTACGGCTTTTTTATGTCATTCTGGCTTACGTGTTTTTGCGATTTCTCCCTCTCTACGTTAGTTAAAATCATAGTAGAAACGTAATTTATAAGTAAGAAATCTCAGTTACTGAACACCCTACATAAAATGGTATGATTGGTTTCGCATTATATCCTTAATTATTATTCGAAAGAATGATTGTGAACATATTTCTCACCGATCAATAGTAGTAAAAATATAATAATAGCAATAATAATAATAATAATAATAATAATAATAATAATATAATAGTTTTTATTTTTGTCCTGATAAAATGTCTTTGAGAATATGATTAAATACGATTGGTACAGGTTCACTTGCGACCTCCAGTAATCGTGCGTGTAATTAGAATGCCGTATCATGAAGAGTTAGCTATAAGACTGATTTAAAAAATCGAAAGCTATGTATTCCTGAATGACTATTGAGATCAGATCATATTTTTTACTATTTTAGAGGCGTTTTATGCGTTTTATGCCACAGTTATAATGAATAGTATAAACGAGAAATCCATTCACATAGCTTTTTGTTCTACAACGAAGATGTCGTATTAAAAATGGTAAGAAATATATTTTTATACAGAAAAACTTACTTTAACTGTTTTCATCTTGTTAATGTATTAGCGTGTTCACCTCGAAAGTTCTTGGAAATTTCACTACATAATGACAGGAAATGCTTTACAATACTAAGTTCTCTCATTGTAAATAAATTATTCTCTTAAGAATACCTACATTGTTTTTGTTTTTGCAAAACTGTATTTAATTTAATCTTTCACAGTCTTTGAATTCGTCATAATTTGTTTTCAGCAAGATTCAAACGACAACAAAACGTGATGTATAACAACAACTTCGGAATATATTAAAAACAAATATTTAAAAGGGGAAGTCTGCGCATTTCATTTGGTGATGCCTGAAATACTTACCTATAAAATACATTAGTTTGAGAATGATCAGATTTCACTGAATACTGAATATTTCTAGTTCAAAATGTAGGGATCCTTTGTTAATGGTGGTAGAATTGTTGTTGTAATTGGTTCTTTAATTGTTACAATTAATTACGAAGTCTCGTCATTAAGCGATTGCATTATAATTACGAATGCTGGTCTTTTAATTGCTACTGAATAGTGTAACCCGCTAGTTCACTCTTTAGAATACAGCGTTTTGTGTTCTTGTGCCTGCACACCACGAAATAGTGTGTTGTAATTTATCATAGGTCTGTAATACTTCTTAGAATGCTATTTCTA
Organism: Gryllus bimaculatus; assembly: GCA_017312745.1. Classification (NCBI taxonomy): domain Eukaryota; kingdom Metazoa; phylum Arthropoda; class Insecta; order Orthoptera; family Gryllidae; genus Gryllus; species Gryllus bimaculatus. Next base: position 5,342,845 of record BOPP01000027.1, on the reverse strand, counting down.
GGGCCACAGGATGCCGGAGAATAAATGTAATCGTGGCGCCACCATTTCCAGCTCGAAACACGGCAGCGAAACTCACAGTGAAAGTACCCTCAATCGCAGCCCGTAAAGAAGGTCAAGACTCGTATCCGCTGGGAAGGCGCTGTTGACATTCTTTTTTGACCGCTGTGGCGTGACCATCGTGGAAGTCTCAGACGAGGAGCTGTAGAGCAGGCCGAGGTTAGCACCTTGAACTCGCGTTGCCAGGAAGAAGATTAAAGGCTCATTCACAATGAAACTTAAACGTAAACATATCATAATCGCAAAAGCTGGGTACCATGATATTCGATGGAACTATTCAGAACGTAAATGTGAACATAAACACTGAGACGTAACCGTGAAAGTTGGCAAGCTCGAAGCTTTCACGGTCACGTCATCTGTGAACAGCACACTATCGTATCCCGCAAGAAGATCGAAAGAGCGTCGAGTGTTGTCGTTAGAAGCCAATGCAGTTTGTACCAGCATTGACTCCGTCAATCTTCTCTGCTCATGAATCGCTTCAATAAAATTGTTCTCTCGCTCGTGATATTTGTATTTAGCCGTTATATAATGTCCCTTAAAGGGCGATTGGCCTCGGCACCGTGAGATTTCGAGGATTCTAGTCGGTCACCCAACCAGGAACCCATGATATCTCGAATTCGCTTAACCTTTGTGACTTCACGTAGTTAACGAATTCGTCTAGCGACGCTGGTTTCGCTGTCGTGGTCTTTCAGTACAACCATCCCAGCATTCACCTGGATAATCGAGGGAAACGAAACCGCACGAAATTCCCGGTGAGGGTAGCCATCTCGGGGCTTGAACCCGAGCCTACCGAGTGCGAAGTCACCGCGTTACGCCCTGAGCCAATTCGCTTGGTCACGCTTCACAAACATTTCACCAACTCCGCCCCATACTAACCGTCATTCTTCTCTTCCAACCACATGCAGCCTTCAACAAAACAAAAACATCGTACAACCTCTGTTAATATATGGTCTGGTCTAATAATTATCCGGTCTAGTACGTACAAAATCGCTCCTTACCAAATACGCAAACTACAAATATTCCAAAATAAAATTGTAAGAATATGCACTAAAGCAGCTTGGTTTGTGCTCTCTCCACTCAGACTTAAAAATTCCCTCCTTCTAAAACTGCACACTCCATTCTGACGTGACTTTTTTCAGGACACAAAAAGTTCCCGGTATCTTACATTTTTAAGTAGGGCTTGCAGGACCCCGAACCCCGAGACTTAGATACCGGTACACTCTCGACTCCTTTCTTACACATCACGTTGAAGTATCCTAAGCCACTAAATAATTTGGAGGTGCTCCATTGTGTTACCACAACGATATAAAACTGCTATTTATCTCGTCCGAGTCTGTCAGTGTTCAGTAATGTACATTGTGTTTTTGAAAAATATCTGAGAGAGCCTAACGGCTGAACCATGTAAAATTAAGCTATCAATAAAGTTTTTTGTACAAAAATATGTTGTTTTAAATGATATTATCAGTCTAGCATGTTCGCGTCCGTTTACTTAAAACAAAGATGTAAAGAATGTTTGTGAGTAGTATATTGTGTACCGACAACGATGAGTGGCTCTGTTACGTTGACGTTGACGGTCATTGGGTATTGTACGTCAAAATTTATGTTCAAAGTACATGTTTATATTCTTAGATTTGTATATACCTATTCATAGTGAATAACCTTTAACAGGTTATAGAGTTCTATCTCGACATGTAAAATCTTCTAGTCTGATAGAACTATTTCTACATAAATGGAGCACACTCAATTATCAAAAAACTAAAAAGTACTTACCTTTTGTTACATTCATTATATACTACTGCTCTAGTTATTTTTATGTTGTATAGTTATAAAATAATTATTAATACCTGTAACGTGTATTGTAAATAGTTTCTGGGCCAATGATCCCTATCTCGGTAGAATCTTTTGTCCACTATCCCCTGATCAATTGAGCAAATTGTAAGGTGTTCTCTTGATTTAGTTCTGAACACTAAATGCGACTTTATTCTCCTCCCCGATACAGTACATAATTTAGAGTGTTCTTGACTTACATAATTCTTTCCCCTAAGGTTTTTTCAGGCGTCAGCAGGTTACCCTTCACGCCCCGATGGAATGCATAGCTGACCCTACACTAGACACTAACACACTTGCAGGCTCTTTTGATCTTGTGTTGGCAGTACGCGTGACCCTACACGGCAACACATACGAGTATACGAGAGACAAGGAAAAATGAGAGACAGGACTCGAACTCGCGACCCTTCGGAGACGCTCTTAGCCACCTTCGCCATCCAGGTGAACATTACATAACTTAATATTAATGAATTAATAAATAATATCAAACTCTGGCTCAACATTCATGTTCTCGGAATACGTCCAGAGCCTTTCAAGATCGTAGAGAATTAATCACATGTAAATGGGAAAATAGCTCATCGGCCGGCCAAAGACTGGAAGTGGGAACAGGTAGATTGCGGACGATCGCATGTTGTCCGTGGCCTGTTGTTCGAGGCAACTACTGCTCCGGCATCCGTTGATTGGTTTTTGATGTAGGTGCGTGTTTGTACGTACAAAGCAGGCTGTGCTCACATACCGTACTGGACGCGCGTGCACTGTTCCGTGTCAGTGTGGATCGTGCGAGTGTATATTTGCGTTCTGAAGTATGAAAAGATTTTATTCACTGGCGAACTAGGTTGCGCTCCTTTCAAGCAGGACGTAATATTTAGGGTCTTTAGCATCGAGGAAAACGTTTGGAAAGCAGGTGACAACGCACCGACATTCATGTTCTCTATAAGTAACACATTTAATCCACAGAGTTCATTCATTTCCCAGCATTTTCATCCGGTTACGTGAGTACTGCTAATTCTGAAGAGGTTGTTGCTAATTTTTTAAAGGTAGGTTCCATTTGAAAGTCGAAGGGACGCGTGGATAAAATAGTAAACATTAGTTCGATAAATCTACAAGTAGATCGTGAAGTTCTCATAAATAGTATTCCGCTGGCTGAACGGATATAATAGCAGTCGAAGGTCGAATGTCATTATATTGAGTTGAATGATATACCCTATTTACACAATTCGACTCCCTTTTTATTTCTGTGGTTTTCCTTTGTGAACAAATATATTCATTTCTTTTGTAACTAATAAACAATTTACATGTCTCCGGAGTGTTATATGTTTTTGAAATGCTAATTTTTGCATGGAAAGTATTTTTTCGCACCAACTTTTGAGTGCTATATGTAAGATATAGCGTCGATTTACACGTCGGCTTACGGGACCTCTCATTCCAGGTATTTCCCCACATGTATCTCTCCCCGGAGGGGCACTGCCCCAGCCGGGACATGCTCTATGAGCTCGATTGGTCTCCCCACAAATGTAGTTTTGTAGTGCATGTATGTATGCATGTATGTATGCATGTATGTATGTATGTATGTATATGGGGAGAAGTGTGAACAAGAATGAGGAAGGAAACTCGAGCGCACTGTGACACATTTGTTTGGATTCTTCTCCAACCACTGTGGGATCTCGCACCCTAGAACCTCCCAGTCAGTGTGTCTGCAGTAGATGCTCTGAACCAACTAAGCCGGTAACGTCACGTTGTTACCAGTTGACGAAGCAAATCTAACTTCAGGTGGATCGGCGAACTGACTGATTGCAGTGCAGGCTGAATTATCTTTAGTTCTTAGTATAGCTGCTTGAGAAATGGTAATTCTTGACCACTTACAGAAACTACGTTAGCTTAGTCAGCGGTCAGTTTGACTACGGCGTTGTAGATTTCACAGTAAAAAGGCGGAAGTTAGTGCAAATATGTGTGAATTCATCTGACGCGCAATGTTTTGCGCGCGGCGATGGTGTAACAGTTAGCGTATCGGACTGTTATACCAAAGTTGGCGGGTTTAAACCCGAGCGAAGCCGTGGATTTTTAAGGGCGAAAAAATCCTTCGTGCACTTTCTTTCGGAGGGGAAGTAAAGCCGGCTGTCTCATTTTAGTAGATTTACTTGCATGTAAAAGATCCTCAAGACTAAATGACGCCTCTGAGCTAAATTCAAATCGCCTGTTACCCGCCCAAGAAATACCTTTCTCTGCTTGTTGGTGAAAGGAGCGTAGCGAAATTGTGTGGTCAGACGGAAGAGCGGGCCTGATGGCCCGAGTCTCGCCACGTAAAATAAGGCATTAATTCAATTCAAAAACACGTGAATCACGAAGATTATTTTAGGAATAGCTGCTGGGCTTTGCAGTGAGGGAGACACACGGGCATGATATAACAACATGCAATACAGAATGAGTCATTTCAGAAGTAAAGAAAATTCATTATTCTCTTCTCATGTAGAAGAACAATGTATCTAATTTCATTTTGCTGAGAAACGCTTGTTTCTGTACAGCAATTTCTTGAACATTTCCTATTTAATAATGTCCAGCGTTGACGACAGATGCAAGGACAGACAGACACAGACGTTTTACCGTCAACCGATTTTTCGGTATCAAGGACCCACAAATGTGATTCTATTACGATGAATAAGATGTTTTCTAACGTCTTTCTTTGTTACGCCAATTTTAATGCATATTATGTATCCATTTATATAATTATTGGACAGAGAGTCAATATTTTTAAAAAATCCGTAATGTTTACATTTAGCCTATGTTACAAATACAATTACTTTGAAAATTTAGTTTGAAGATGATGCAGAATGACGTAATAATAAAAAAGCTATATATTTAGGCAATCAAATATGTTTTAATATTATAGAAACTATGTTTTATCAGCTATTTATTTTGTTAGTCTTAAACACTACATTTAAAATTCTCAAGAAATTTTCACTTGAATTTCAAGAAATTCTCACATAAAAACTTTCTTCAAAAAAATCCAAAATTTTCAAATCCATTTAAAAGTTTTAATATCGTGGCAAATAAAATTTTATAGATTGTTTTTGAAAAATAGAATAAATTTCACATAAAGATTTTATCATAAAGAATTCCATGTAAAGATCATTATTTACCATAGAAATTTATACGACCAATTCAACGAAATAGAATTAAAAAAACATGTTTTTAGTTATTATGAGAAGGAAATGAGTGGGGAGAATTTATTCAGCACCAGCATTGTTGCAATATTATGTCAAATAATATTATTGATTGTTTATATTCTGTTGCAGTTGAATGTGATTTTTAATGATCGCCATGTAATGTTAAACTTATTTTCACAAATTCTGTTGTACTTTGTATATATTGTCTTTTGATTGTTGTCACTAATGGTCTGGAAGTTCATACGAGTAATTAAATAAAGCATAATTAGAAAAGTTGAATTGTTGCTTTAAAATCTGCGACTTAAGTTTGTCCTTTCCCTTAAGAATATTCCCTTGATAAAATGTCCTGTACATTAAAAAAGGGTTTCAGAATTTTATTAATAATGTCAGGAGAAAAAAAATACAAGCTAACGTGTTCCTAATAATATCAACACAAAATAATTCCTCTTTATTTGGCAGCCTCTGTATCACTAGAACGTTGTGCGCATTTCCAAATCTCGAAGCACTCTTGTAGATCCGGAAGGTTATTTGCATGTCCGAAAAGCGCATTGCCTTTTCTGAACTTCAGTCGCCATAGATGTTAGAAATGTGCCACGCTGAATATCATGTAGCAACGCTACGCAATGTTTCAGAACTGAAGAATATCGACCCTACTGTTGAGCCAGAGAGACTTGCACCTGCATCAACGCAAAAGTCCGGCAGTCCAGCCAATTTTACATTATTATCTTTTCTCGCGCTGCGTTTCTCCGTTTCTAAATAACGACCTGTTTGACTGACCTCTGTTTTCCGCCTTCGTCTCTCGGGTACTACCATTACGCATTTAGCTAACACGCTTACGTCCTCTGACACTCAACTGCACCAATAGGTTGACCTTGCGCGCCATCGGATTTTCTCTCGATAGTGACATCGCATCGACGGCCCCATCGCAGTCGCCACCTCGCCCTCCACACAGCCAGTCACCATATCTGATTTCTTCAGAATAATCCTTTTTTTAACCTTATGTGTCCTACACGTTAATAAGAAGGTTGATACTTACAGAAGGCAAGATATTTCTTTCTTCTTATCTCTGGCTTCTTTGATTTATTTTCCTCCTTTCTTACTTTCTTCTCTGTCTTTCTTCCGTATTTTTAAAAACGTTTAGAGATGTCCTTTTTTAATTTTTAAAAATTGCTAAAGGTTCAAAATGGTTTCGGTTGACAGTGATTTATTAGTGTTTCGGGGCACGTGAACTGCTAAGGTCATAAGTCCCTTAAATATAGTGCATGTTGGGTGGCGAGACCCAACGCCGACCTACGCGTCAACCCTCGAGTTTCTCGGAACCAAGTACTTCCCCCCAGCGGGGCACCGCCCCCACCGTGGCAAGCTCTAAGCTCCTGATTGGTTTGGTAGTGTAGTGCATGTAAGCGAACATGTTTAGGTAATTTACCAGCTATCATAATTTATCACAACTTCAAACTCGGCAAAAATATCCAAAACCAAATAGAATATGCTCACGATTTCCCGAGGATAAACTCAGACCTCCTCAACGTCATTAATTCCCAACAGCTATTAATATAAAATAAGAACATATAAATATTTTATTCAATGAATTATAAAAATTAATTCACATCAAATCAATTTTCAAAATTATACATTGAACACAGCCTGTAATATTAGGACAATTAGCGTGAGAACGAATGTCAAAGCATTATTTTGTAAAATGTTAACACCCCTGAAAGGCAGCAATGCCAAACAGGAGGAAATAATTTTTTTAAAAAAATTTATCAAATATTTGTTTTTTAATCAATAGTTGTGGCTTTGTCTATTTTTCAATAGGATTTTAACCGTACTCGAAGTAAAATCAAATCTATAGTTTATTTAGTACTATTTATATGTATTAGAACACGACATTCATATTGAGAAAGTTGCTTCGCTGACTACTCAATCTTTTATAATGGCTTTACGTACACCCCTCCTTACGTATCTTCCCCTCCAGGACACTGCCCCGCTGAAGGAAGAAACTTTAAGCACCCGGGACAAACTTTAAGCGCCCGTCTGGTCTCACGACAAGTGTGTAAGTGTAGTGCATGTGAGTGTGTGTGTGTGTGTGTAAGTAAGGGGAGAGGTTAGAAAAAGGAAGAGGAAGGTAAAATGGCGCGCGGTGCGTGTCCCGTTACTTAGGGTACTGCTCCAGCATTCGCCTGGTACTGATCGTAGAAACTACAAAAACTTCCTATCACAGCAGCCTGCGAATTGAATTCTCCTTCGGACAAACATTTGACCTTGATATATAGCTAGTGTCGAAAAATCATGACCGTCGGGACAGAGGACACTAGGACCTCCCGGCCAGAGTCGCTGCAGAGACAACAGCAATACTGTCTCTGAGCTAAACTCAGACGGCGAGAAGGTAGTGTTATTCAGTAAAAATCCACCGCTATCGGGACTGGAATCCTAGGTTGTCCCGGTCCTCTTTTCTGTAGAGGCAACGGTGTTGCTAATAAGCCATCTCAACTGATGCAAAAATTCGACCTCCAGATTTTGATTCCTGCTGTTCACGATCTCTGATACCGAAACGTGATTTATTCAAAATGTTTTCCCGCCCACCTGGGTCTACGTCTGGACAGTAAATTTATCTTCGCTAAACATAATATGCAATGTAAATTGTAGTGTAGATAAATCTCATTGATTTTAATAGTCACTTGTTACACTCTAATTTACTTGACACTTTTTACAAAGTTACACAATTTCAAGCTCATATCTGTGTACATTGTTTTCATTAGTTTAGAGATATTCGAATGCATCATATACGGTGTTCCTTAAATGAAAAACATCAATTTCCTCATAAATTTAAAGATCAAGATTTTTTTCGATGGCATTTCTTTTAATTGTCTCTACTACTGGAAAGCTCATATTGTAGAGATCAACATGCGTGTACTTAGATAATTATTTTCTATTTATTTCCCGTCTCTGTTGGTTATTCTGACGTTTCTGGGCTAATGCATGAGACACGATGCCTGCTGCACAAAGGACAATGCAATGCAAGGATGCACATCATACATATTTCAGTTTCTGGTCGTATTCTTAACAAGCAGTGGAAAGTGGGTCAAACTGTATGTTGAAGGTGCTTTCACACTTTGCATTCAAAATTTCACAGTTCTTTGTCTTTGTATATGATTGAATCTGCTATACTAATCAGGCAATGTATTTGAAAACAAAGAAATAAGTTATAATCTGAAAAAAAAAAACACACACACAAGAAGGGTGAATGTTATTTTGCTTTGGGACGATGTCTCCTACAGGAACTTTTCCTTTTTTAAATACATATTATCTATTTAGAAGGCCATTTCATACAGGTAAAAAACCCATTAATACTATATGGCAAGACCGAAGACCTTTCAATCCTTTGCAAAAGCCTACACCATATATTACAATATTCGCACCATCGCATATAAAAGGCGCGTAAAAGAGATCATACGGTACGTCTAAGAAAAAAATACTGAAGGGAACAAACTTGCCGTCAGAAATAGTATACGCACTAATCTACTGAACTCTTTCTAAACTAATTATGACAATAGACTTCACATGTTTTATCCTTCCAAACTGCCGCATTTTCAGCACCTGAAACAAAACAGCGCTTCAGAAAATTGTCCGCGGCCCAACTTTACTTTTACTAACCATACACACTTGCCTATTTGCACTCACGCATGAGCGCACTTGCTATCCAACGTTGGCATCGCCCTGCTTACTGCCAAACGCTACTATTTCCCAGTTACTAATTACCCCTTCTCTAGTAGCCCGAACATTTTCTAGAAAATTTTCGAATTGTTTCATGAAGTGAAAACTTACCATCTCGTATACTAGACAACATACTTTTCAGTGCTGGCAATAATAGTTACCAATTCCCATTCATTGTCCTCCACATGTTTTGAAGACTTAGCAAATTCGGAAAATGTGGATCCAGTCTTCATCGCAGATTAGCACACATACCATTACCGTATAAGACTTTCAGTCAACGTTGCGACTCCCCTGTCTCTAAGTTGCACATTGTCCTTTTATCTTGCTTCCTTTCCTAGTACGTGAACGTAACTTCAACATCCCATACAGAACTGGCGTTAATATGTGCCACGAGCGAACGTTTATCGGACGCCGCCGCAAGAATATGTGGCAGTTTTGTATCTGAAAGATTATCCTATGTTAATCGCACTTCCTCGGGCGTTCGCCTTTTCCCAATAACGTGTGCTGGTACGCGCCACGGTCCTACGTGTTCGAGGAAAAAATTCACTTCTGAAGTCTAGTAGGGCTCTTCGCTTCCATGTAACTGCTCTCTTAAAGCATCTACTCTATTTTTCTCCAGCTAATCTAATCCAAAGGTTAATGGTTTTAATTTCCAATAAAATCTGACATTACCTACCAGTCTTAGTAAGCTGATGTTTTCTGTGTACTTTGAGATCCCTAGAATTAATTTTAATATGTTCCGATGTATTCCTTTGGAAACAGTCTATTCACTTTCCCAATTGCATCGCATAAATCATAGCCGGTAGAATTATTTAAATATAGTGTTCTTTTACCTTTCAACGTGGATCAGGAACGTTTTGCACACTGCACTACGTTTAAAATATAAACACACGTTCCGAACGATTTTGTCGTTTTATAACATAATGCCGCCATCTGAAGGTCTAACACACACTTGTTTAAAAGTTTGTTGACGTAATATATATATATATATATATATATATATATATA
>BOPP01000027.1:5301714-5332025 GCA_017312745.1 Gryllus bimaculatus | reverse complement strand
TCCTCCCCCTACCCGGCTCCTCCGACTGCCCACTCCTCCTTCCGGCCACAATCCCCCCTTTGCCGCGCTTCTCTATATGTCTCGCTATACTCCCACCCTCTGTCACCCTGCTACGCTCTTTCTTTTACCTTGCTCCTTCCCCTGCCCCATGCCTCCCTTTGCCCCGATCCTCCCTTTGCCATGCTCCGTTCTCTAACCCGTTTGACTGCCTGCTTCTTGTCCCGCTCTCCCTTCAATCCTCTGCCCCGTACTCTGCTTCGCTCCATCTACGACCCGCTCCTTCCAACCCAATTCATACCGATCTCTGCTTCCTACCTTAAGCTCCCCAACGCTGCCTCCACCCCCGCTACCTTTCTCGGCGTGCTTTAGAAACGACACCATGAACCCTCTTTCCATCCACTGATACACTGCTCGTTTTTTTTGAAGTATGACCATTTTCAGAACAATAATTTTCATGAGTTAAAATGAAACTAAACCCTCGTTAGCACGAGCTGGCTTACATAAAATAACTTCAAAAAACAAAATTTGGGCCCAACCAAAGAAACGTAGTTTTGAGGGCATATGTAAAAATAGGATAACACGAATTTTTATAAGAGCACCTATTATTTCAGTCTCTTGGAATTAGTGTTAACGAGGGTTTAGTGTATTAATAAAGACAATGTGTATTTTGTTTGTGTAAATAAAATCGAATCTTCGAACTTCATTGAAGATGACTTCGTAATTATTCTTCCATTGGAGTTTTCTTGAACAAAGTCACGGTTATTAGTGAACTTTGCAATGGCTGATAATCTCTCTTCTGCCACTGTACTCGTATTGTGCGGAACATTTTTTATTATTTCAGATTGTTGAAAAAACGTACCGCGTCATACATTGTCATGTACTGTCGATTAAGGCGAGTTGCACGTAAAATGAACGTAACCTGAGATTGATGTGAATTATTTCTATTTCTGCTGCTGCTGATATCTTTGGCAAAATTTCCGCACTGTCTTGTCGCATCAGACTGTCTCTGTGTCAACGCAAAACAAACGGAGGCGGCATGCCATTTCCGCTTCCGTTGGTTGACTAACATGACTGAGATATGCGTCCCACAAAACCCTCCGCTCGCAGCCAATGATTTTTCAGCTCCTCTGCCATTGTGGCTCCCCAGGTAGCAATGACGTGTAAACAACCAGGCCTTGCAGTATTCGCACGAATTATTCTCTCCTCTCTGCACTTAATGCGAGAATTTTATTGCGTTGATGACTCACTTCACTAATTATGAATGTCGCAAATATGCATGTTCAATATACTTAAACGTGTGCGTAAATCTTTCGTGATACCTCAGACATGCCACACTATTGAAATAAGAAAAAAATATTTTAGAGAACAAAGAGGATGCAACAAATTTGGGGATAGATATTTAGTCTTATAGACATTTTCTGAGAATGAATGAATCAAGGAAAATCAAATTGCTTTGAGCTCAGGATTAAAGATGTCTACGGTTTGCCATTGAAATCAATTCTAATGAAGATACTACTGAACAACACTGCACAAATTGATTTCCCAAAAATTAGCATGCGCATTGTTCAAGAACGAATAAAAAACTCGTTTAACACTTAATAAATTAAATATTTTTACAAAAACAGTCTTCACGAATACCGAAATAATGTAGTACTGTATAAGAATAAACAGCACAAAAGTTCTTTACACGCCAACAGCGTAAAAGAGTTGCTGTTCCATATCGCAACTCATTAAAAGCAAATACTAAATGGCGGATGGCATTAGCTTTGCTATAGCGTGACGTCATCTCTGCTGTAAGGAGTAGGGTAGTGAGTATTGGAGTTGTCACTGGAGAGGTGGATAAAGGCATTAACTGATGTCGCTGCAGTGCCTCTGACCGGGAGGTGCTTGGTTCGAGTCCCAACGGTGGCAGGATTTTCGAACTAGCTAAATAGCTAGGTGTAGTTCAGTCGCAGTGAAAGGGAATTGTAACGGGTGGTTGCACGTATAATACTTGGACTTACGAGAGACAGTGAGGCGAGCAGACAGGAACGTCGAAAGTCTTCCATATTAAGGGATTGAACTTTCAGGAGGCGTGTGGAGGGGGATGTCGATGTGTGTGTGTGTGTGTGAGTGTGTTGGGTGTGTGACTATGTGGCGTGTGTGAGTGTGGGCGTATGGAGGTGTGGTGGTTGGGGTGTGGGCGGGAGCAGACTAAAGAATTAACTGGGAAGGAATAAAAAAAAACGCTTGGTAAAGAAATGTACCAAATATTTAAAAACAAATTTCCCTTTTTAAAATTTCACGTACGGAGACAGCTTATTTATGTAGTATCATATATCAGTTACCAATCCTGATACTCAGATCTACTGATCTTTAGTGTACAACAGATACTACTGATCTTTAGAATAGTTTCTCCCCGTTAATATACATTCTAAATTAATTACTTTGAAACAGCATATCAGACGTTTTTATCTTCAAATTGAATGTATTTTCTCGACATCATGTCAGCAAAGTAATAGCGTTTCTCTTCAAATTTGAGTTATTATTTATATTCTGTTGCCTTAAGAACAATAGCACAAAGACAAAAACCTGAACTGTGTGTTATTTCTCTCCCAAAGCAAGTCAAAATGTTCCCCAAATCCAGTTGTTGCAATGCATCGCTGTTTTTAAATATGCAAGACATCTAATCCCCAGCAGTCTGGCAATTGCCATAGCATTAGTAATATTATTTCTTCGAACCCCACAAATTATTCTGTGCAAGTGAAGATAGCTGATAGATAAAAAAGCAGAGATCAACATAAGGCGCCGTGGAAGTCTAAAAATTGTTAATATATTTCCCTCTAAACCACCTTGATCTGATTGAGACACTGCAGGAGAAATAGAGGGACAGTTCCTCTGAAGTGTTGATTGATCTGAAGTGATCTAAACGTATTGCAATAAAAATAAGTAAAAAACTATTAGCGTCCCCTAGTCAATATTTATTCATTAATTGTCATGGCATTAATTTTTTTCTATTGGATTAATTTGATTTCGATGACATTAAACTAAATATTCCGACTTACCAACTGAATATTTCTTTGTTTTTCAGGACTCCTAAAATATATTCCCGCTGCAGTGGTAAGTAAGAGATTATTTGTGAAAAAATAACGATTTAATTAACCTTGCAGTTGTACCGAAAATCATACTAATTATGTAGTATTATGTAAGATAAATTCGTAATATAACAGCATTTCTGAGCCACGAATAGAAGGAGCTTTGGCGGTTTCATACAGTATGTAGGGTAAATTTTACAGTGATTGGTCAGTCAAGAGTTGTGACATTAACTCTTTAAAAAATAAAAGTTTGGAAATTTGCTACTAACTTTCTACTGTCCAATGGTCCTTTTACTGATCCCTACAGAAATTTCTTATCAAAAAAGGAACACTATGTTATTAATTATTTTTTTTATAAAAACGTATCATATTGTTCAGTGATTGTACAGAAATTATAGTGATTGCCCAACACGACAGTGATTAGACACTGAATTATTTCTAACAGAAATAACCAGTATAAAGATATATTCCATTAATTATTTTATTACTAATGAAAACACACAATTTGTAAGATACAGATTTATTATAAATTTAATGTTGAATGTATTGTTTGCGTAAATTGCCAGAATCTCGGTTTTCAAATTTGAGCACACTCAAAATTTGTCCTGGCCGTCTACGAATAGAATCACAGGAAGTGTGATGGCATTTTTTAAATAGAAACATCCGTTTCAAATATATTCGTAGAATACCTCACCTATCAGCCATACGTTGTCACTTTTTCACATCTTTCAGCCGACAGTGACTTTCACAAATTCTTTCTGATATCCGCTTGTGTGAATAGATAATCACTGAACTAGTAACAAGTCCACTTACTACAAAGCAGAATATGACTGCCGTGTTGTCTTTTCAATCATTCTTACTCCCTTTTTCAACTAAAACTTCCTGTTGGACATGTTTCAAAATTTGACTCTTCTCCAAAATAGATCCTTGTGTGATTATTTCTTACGTCATCCAAGTTACTTCCCTCGATGTACCCTATAAATGTTTAAATAACATTCAGATGTCTTGTTCATCAACACACGAACTAGCGGCTGTCACTTCTTCCTTGTCAGTGTAGTTATTATGGGACGTCTTCTTAAAAAGCCTTGAACCAGCCTTCTCGTGAACGGTTGTTGTTGAACGCATTGGGCCTTGGCTTAGCATCTAAAAATTGTTGAACGCTACTCTGTAGATATTTCTTCCTTGGGAATTTTTCTTTCCCGGCCAGTTCAAGTATGAACCTGTTCACCTGAATAGATGAGCCAATTATTTACAGCTAATTTAATAGCATTTTACTTTGCATCTGCATCATACCCCTGCTTCGGCTGCTACAATCCACAAACTATCGAGGCTACAGTCATTGGATACCCCATGTCATTAAATACGTAAGGCTAGGCTTCTAAGTTACACTCAATAAGATTTGTTAATATATATCATTCTTACTCAATAAGATTTGTTTTTAGAGAAATAGTGATTTACAGTAAACAACAAACAGAATTGTTGTATGTCAAACTTCTAAAAAAAATCTTAAGAATTTTTTACGTATAACGGAAACAGCACTGTTAATAAACATCCGCCATATTGGCAACCGTTGCACTCTTGCGTTCGAGGTGAATATTGCATGATACTTAGAATACATCCCTTCTCCATCCATGTGCCGTCACCGAGCAAAATATTAGAATTCGGTGTAAGAACAAGCGGTAATTCAATGTATAGGTGAAGTGACCAATAGCTCTACTGTTTACCATATAAAATTATCGTCTACCTATTGTTTAGACTGGCTGGCGGCTGAGTGCAAAACTCGGGTGAATAATATATTTGTTTGAGAGTGAGTGAGAGAAAAACAGAAAGAAAGAAAGAAAGATATGCTTTCTGAATAGATAAATGTCATTTTCGTAGAATTTCTCAGTTTATTGCATTCCTTGTAAACTTATTGGAAATATTTTTTTGATAATTGAAACCAAATTTTCAGATACATTTGTCAATTGAAACAGTATAGAGTAGCAGAATCATTTTTGCTGGCTAGGGTTTAAACCAGATCTGCATATTGTAATTTCATTTTCTGGTTATTCACGTGCATTCGATCGTAATGACATTCTCTCGTAATCGTACACACAGACGAGCGTGCACTCTTGGTTAGCGTATTGCTTTGTTGCGGTATCTAACGAATTACGTATTGCAAAGCTAAAAGTGGAGGAAATGTTATAAAAATTAATCACAAGTAATTTAATGACATATTCATTAATGCAAGGCACCTTTGACTATTTACTTTTTAAGAATCAATCTACACCCTCGCTATAAACGAACTGCATATGAATGACTCCGATTGTCCACTGCTAGCGGTATACTACTGTTTTCTGTCTCGATTACATAACTCTTTCCGGAGCTGTGCTTTCAACCAGAGCTAGGCCATCTCTTTAAACCAGGATAATTATCAACATCAAAATTTTAATTTTTGTTACGCCTTTTATACTCCCCTAATTCTACCATGTCCTGATGCATGCTTTTTGTTCCATTTTTAACCTGACATTATTTCCCGTTTAAAACCCCAAATTTTTCTAATATTTCAAGCAGTTCTTTTCCTCTACCTAAATGTACAAAATCCTTAATGCCGGATATAGTAAATGAAAGTGCGTGTAATTGACTGTGAATGCCTAACGACACACGTTTCCTGAGTGGGGACGTTCGTGGTTGGTATGGGTATCTTGTAAACCGCGGATGCTTGGAATAGCCCTGTTGGCTCTCACAATGTAGTCTTGCGTAGGAATTGTTTTCCGTCTTATCATGGCGTCGCACATCACCTCACCTCTACCCCACCCTCTCCGAGATTAGACGTAGTGATTTTCCAAGCTGGAGATGTGTTGCCGGTGGTGGGAATCGCTCCCCGATGGTTAACACCCGATGGGCACGAAATATTCACTCTCGTCACTCCACCTCACCTCACATTATCACATCACACCGTATCCTATCTCATATCACACCACACTTTATCCTATCTCACCTCACCTTATCCCACCTCACCCCATTCCACCCTACCTCATTCCACCTTTCCTCGCCTCACATCACACAACCTCATGACACCTCATCGCATCTCTCCTCATCCAACCTCATCCTATCTCACCTCACCTCACCTCTCTTCACCCAACCTTAACCCACCTCTTTCCACTTCATCCCTCTTCTTTCCAGCTCGGCACACACAACCCACCCCAACTTACCCCTCCTCCCACCCCACCCCACCTCACCTCACCGTCCCCACTCCCACACCACTCCACACGCACAACCCGCCCCACCACACCCTAACCTCATCCTCACTCCACCACTGCACGCCCCCGCCCCTCGCAGAAAAAAGAAAACAAATTATTCATGTCTCACTCTAAAAATATGCCGCGGAAACAGACCGCCTCCCCAACCCCTTAGCAATACCACTGCTCACGTGCCAGGTCGGACCAACCGTTGCAATCCGGGCACCTGTAGGGCAGCCCGCAGCTCGTCCGACGCGTGCCCGTCTCGGCCCCGGCGCGGCGTACAGTGGGCCCAAATCATCCTAACTGGGCAAAAAAATGTGTTTATTTCCAAGCGAACTTTACACCGAGAGTAATGCAAAGATGTGCGTTATGTATGTTTATGTTAGGGCCATTCAACTTGGCCTCGAGTTTACTCCCATCCCTAATTGTGTGTTCAACAAAATAAATACTAACTTTCGTCTCTTCATACTCGCTCCTCGTACCCGCAAACTTCTCTCACCCGCAGAACGATGGATGTTATAGAGAGCAATCGAATTATTTTTGTCGTTATTGGTCTTAAATGCAGTTTCATAAAATGCTGAAGGACGAGATTCAACGATAGACTTGCTATCTGAGTACCGGTAATGCTTTATCGTAGAATCACATGATCGTTTCATAATTGACATCTATGAAGCGCATAACCACGATGTGCGAGACAGAACAATCAACAGGGAAAGTATCAACAATTCATTATCACGGAAAGCTATGAAAGAAATTTCCGCGCCTCATTTAATGCTCGTTCACGCTCAAATGAGAGTCGGTGGCGTTACAACGCTTGCTGCATGTGACGTGTCAAAAGGAGCATCGATTTCCCTTTTCTGTCAGGCCTGAAAACTTTTAAATGCCCTTCACATTCCGAAACTGAACTCTCATTAAAACTTCAATGGGGACTGAAACCGTCAATTCCTCAATTTTTACCGACAATGTTTCGTCGGAATTTCCATTTCGGAAGGGTATCTAAAATTGGGAAGGGTAGCACGATAATGGCTGCGTCCAGCAGTCACAGCCAGAAATAGATTAATCCATGAACATATTTTTTCAATGACAATGGTCATAGTTTTTTCTTCATATTAAAGTTTATTACACGATTTCAATGTTTCAATATTAGGAAGCCGCGTCTTTTGGTGATGCTTAACATCCCGCATGAGTGTTAATCCGGGGCTGGTCTCAACTACATTTAAATAATGGAAAGTAAGTAATGGACAGTCCGCTGCTATATGTGGGAAAGGAGGGCTAAGCAGTCATCAAAACTGCAATCCAAATTTTTAGATTGAAAATACGCTATTTTAATAAAATATGTTATATCGATTTTAAATTATGTTTTGTCTTTATTGCGCAACTCACCTAATAAACGCAACACCTGTCGTTAAACAGGCATTCAGTCGTTAAATAGGAAAGGCTCTAATGGAAGGCAAAGTTGGGATCTCAAAAATTCTGGGGGATGTAATTTTATTTTTTAAATAAAACAGAATGTTTTTTATTATTTCATTGAATATTATATTTTGTGTAAAAATCATTAATTAATTTAATATTGTGTTACGTTTATCAAATTTAATATTTTAATGCCATCTTGTAATGTAAATCAACGTGCAAGTATTATTCTGAAATGTTTGTACTGGTGTGTTGATACTGAAACTGGGGTCAGCTCCTGGAAGGGAAGAAATCCCACACAGGGATCTCACGTTCCAGTGGGGGAGAAACACCGCCACCTCCCTGAATATAACATATACTACACGTACGGGACTAACGACTTCAGTAGTAGACACACCAGAAATCAAAACTCGCTCACTCACTCACTCACTCTCTCAGTCTAGAGTCTACCCTCTTGAAAAAGTTTGAGAATCGCAGGTGTAGAGCGATGATTTTGAATTGGTTCACGTAGTTCGATTTGCAGTCTTTTGACCCAGTGGGGAGCGCGAGCCCAGTGTGCGGCCCCGGACGAGTAACGCAGTTTGTTATCGAGGAAACTCGCTGCTGTAATGAGAAGCCCCAAGCGCCGAGCATCACGTGCGGCGGCGATGCGGTGCACGCGACCGCCCGCGCCCGGCGGGGGCGGCGCAGAGGGGAGCGCAGGGCGGGGCGGGCGGGGACGCGGAGGGCGGATGCTCCGTGGCGCTCGCCATGCGTCGATATCGATTCTAGCGGGACAAAAGTCGAAACGAATGCTGCAATAGCGTTGGGTAAACCTTGTCACCCATATGGTGGCATTGGGGCACCCCGCCGGGTAATGTCAGTACATTTGCTTTCCCCCTGTGGGTTTCGCGCATCAAAGGCGGGACGGTTTGAGGTGGACAAAGGACGTTCGAAGAAGGACTGGTCGAAGTTCTCCCTTTTCCCTGAATTTCGTTCCCCCAATTGCTTCATTAGTCTTATATCAACATAAAATCGTTCAGCCAGCTTTTCTCGAGGTTCTCCCGTCTTCTGTCTCTCATTTTGTTACTTCATCATTTATGTATCAACATCCTCTTCACCCTCCCAACAAATCATGTATCTAATTCATTTTACATTCCGGATATGGCTAAATGTTTGGCACTGATGTCTCATTCGACAGTGAATGTAAGTTTGTACCGATGGATTCATGTGAAACAAGTTTTCAAATGCAAAAGTTCTTAAAGTTTGTGTTTTCTTTTGCTCTTAAAGTTTGTGTTCTCAATATTAAAGGTGTTGTGTATTGTCAGAGTGGAGTTGCGAACAATACATAGTATTTATATCATTGCTTCTTTGGTTATTTTAAGTCTGACAGTGTTATAAATAACTAAGAACCACAAACTTTAAGAGCAGAAAAGAAACAAAAAAATCAATATATTTCAGCGATATGACTCGCTTGCAGGGCTCGCACTCACACGTTGCAATTTTTTACAAAGAACTGATATGATGAAAAATTACAATGCCTGTATAAAAAGGCAACACAGTTATATAGTATTGTGTGAAATTTACCAATATCGGACAGATCTATCGGCTTTTATGCAGGGAGTGGGCGGACAAACGTGAAAAGAGACCTGTACCTGTTGAGTCTAGCCTTCAAAATAAATGAAGTAAACAGATTCTAGACGCGATTCAGTCGCGATTCAAAAGCAAAATACGCCAAATGATACTAAGAAAGATCAATCGATCAATGCCTTATTGGACGAACTGTTCTATTAATATCTCAGGGAGACAGATAAAAAAGAAGATCGTAATGACTATAGAAAATGAGCAAGAAAGATGGAAAGAAATAACTGATCGGAAAGATGTAAAAAACAAACGTGAGAGAGGGGAACCAGATGAAAGAGGAGTAAATGGGAAAGGATAAAAAAATGGAAAATTCGAAAAAGATGAAAAATACGAAAAAGTTGGAAAATACGAAAAAGTTGGAAAATACAAAAAAGTTGGAAAATACGAAAAAGTTGGGAAATACGAAAAAGTTGGGAAATACGAAAAAGTTGGGAAATACGAAAAAGTTGGGAACGAAGAATAATTTTGGGACATAAGTAAAGGTTGGGAAATAAGACGCCAAATGGGAAAATTAGAGGGAGAAAATCGCTAAGTATAATAAGCTACAATATCTATTTTCCTCATTCGCACATGAACAATTCTATTATCACAGTTAGAACGGTGCTTGAACCCAGTGTGCGGGTGGGTGGGCCTCCCACAGGACAGGTTTAGGCGTCAGGGCGTCAGCGCTCTTGCGAAATGGATTTTTCCCCACTGCACGGCAAACGGCGCAACTCAGCTTGCTACAGAGAAGCGTGGAATGCCGAGAGGGGGGTCACACTGGCGGATTCTTCTTTTTCTCAGTTTCCACTCATCATTCTAATTGTTTATCTCCACTTCAAAGCAGCAAGTTGATTGTAGAGACGTCGTTCGATTTCCTCCCAATTTTGTACACGAATGCTGAGTATAAGACTAGTATAATGCTTTTAACATTGACTGTTGATATTTTTCTTCGCATTTCATAGAAGTGCATCTGTAACTGATAGAAATGTATCAATTATTGGGGCACAGGGATTGTATAATTAAAGCTGTTGAGTTTTACCCAAAGTTAATATTTCTTTTTCGAAAACGTAGTACAGATTTAATTTACAAACTATTTTCAGAATGCAGTAAATGAGATTTTTGGAACAATTCCTTGAGTAATAAACAAAATCTAGAATATCTAAATGAGAAACTCAAAGGGTGGAATAGAAAAATTAAATGACGACGGAATTGTCAGTTATAATTAAGATACTCAATATCACGTCAAAATCCTTTTCGGGGTGCACGTTTAACTGAGATGAAAAAAGGTTGGTCATTTTATTTGAAGAACACCGGTTACGTATTCACAGAGGATCTGAGCGTACTGGTAGATCCTCTTTAAAGCTCAGGTTAAGGGTCCGTTCCATTTCCTCAGGAAAGTGAAACACAGGCTTCTCCGAGAAAAAAAATGAACAACTTTGCTTATAAACCACCAATGGGTTTAAAGTAAAATTGTATTAAAATTATAATTCATTTATTATAAATAAAATACTGGGGACCCCTTCGCGTAGTGAAAAATAGGTCGAATCACAACTAGAAAAAAATATAAACATCGTTTATTAGGACATATACCTTGTTCTGAACGAATTTCTCTTTTGATTTGCCTTGAATTGCTTTGCTAATGCCTGTAATTTCTTTTCCAAAATTCTTACACTTCACAATAATGTGTGTCTGTGCTCACTTTTATGTGCTGTAAGAAATTGTTTTAATAATAGCATACAATATTTTAGAAATAATTTTTCTTGAATCCAGTATCTGATAACATTGTATAGTTTTTTTATTTATGTTTTTATTTATATGACGTCAAAAAAGGTAAAAACAGTATGTGATCTACGTGACAGGAGTATATTCTATGAACATATTTTTGAGGTCCAAAATCCGTTCTCTTTTCTTGAACTCTTGTCTTTAACTGCATTTCGAATACGTATAACTGAATGGGAAGCTGTATAAAAACCATGATCAAGATAAAGTGATTCCTACACAAGCTTCCTCCGCTGGAATTTAACCTCGTGTTTAGCAAGCAATGGGCATTCTCACGGTACCAAATGTATAGGACCGAACAACCGCCCCCAATGCGTTGCTTCAAAAAGAAAATGGAACAGGTGCAACCCCTATTTAAAATTTTATATATATATATATATATATATATATCAATATATATATATATAATATATATATTATATATATATATATATTTTAAATAGTACAAACGTTCATGCAAGGCAGTTTCCATGCCCTGTTCCCTTTGTCAAGGCATTGTCGCTTTGTGATTGAATAATCCTGGGGTTTTCAATCGGATACCTGAAGACGTATTGCCTTCATACGTAGACTCTTCGCCATTTCTCTAATATGCAAATTTTCCTCTAAATTTAAATGGTCTCTCTGATCTAGATTGTACTTTGACTACAACAATATTTTAATTTATTTTTGTTGTTACGTTCTCGCCCTTTACATACTATCCAGAGCTGCAGAAAGAAATTGGGCATTTTTCGACAGAGAATCTCGTATGATAGGTCGCTGATGCTGTCAAAAGTGGGTAATTCTCGCTTGTAAATGTAGAATATTACTTCCTTCAATACATGATGTACTCAAAATCCACATTTTGAGGTTCATTAATACTCTAAAAATTGTTTTTTGAAAAATGTCTGTCAGTCTGTATTCGTGTTCCCGTCTGTATTCATAATTCAAAATAATAATTGTGGTATATAATAATAATAATAATAATAATAATAATAATAATAATAATAATAATAATAATAATAATAATATGTGTGATATATAATAATAATATGAGTTAGGGCAGAGATCTCAGAGCTGAAGAAACCGTGCACAAATTAAGTTTTTCTCATTGTATGAGTAGATTTACACAGTTTTTATTAGTTCTTTGGTGTTAAATAAATAAAAATCTTATGATTTGCTGGAACAAGGAGCTCTGTTGTAAATGATAGATTCTACTTAACAGCCACATTAATAACTTAATGAATACAACGCCGTTCTGAGTTAATAGCTAGCACATCAGATCCATGTGCCGCAACCCAGAGGTTACCTAGGGCTTCGTTTTACGTCAGCATACATGCTCGGCTGCTCGGATCATTGTAAGCAATAGCTGCGTGGTTGCGTCATGTCCCCCTCGATTACAGAAAATAGCTACATGGACATGCATTTCGAAGCACTGATTTACAATTTCTTCATTAGATCAGCGGCGGACTCAGGGACATTAAAATCATAACTCCTCTCGAAAAATCACATTGAAAACTACAGATCAACAAACTGACGGACCGATTTACACACGGACGGACTGACGAAGAACATTTTTTTACGACATTGTACACGTATGTATTAACGAGTTACATTAGATAGTAAAAAATACACCACAGTATTCTCCCCTCTTAATTGAGCAGATGGTGATTTCCCATTGCATTTTGCTGAAAAACCCTTCGTTTCTGCAAGCAATGTTTTCACAATTTCTTGATTTCTCATCTCTCTGATAATACCCAAAAGATTGTGTTTATGAAGTTCGAAGAGCTATCGATATTTCTAAGTATTGCCAATGAAAAATCAGCTTTTGTCGGATACAAACACGAAGAGTAACAAAAATTTGTGTATTGACGGAATTGGGGTTGACATTACGACATTACGAGCTCTGAATTATGCACGGTCCTGTGATTACATCCGATTTTTGGTCGACAGCTCCTGAGCCCGTCAGTCGGCCATTTAAATTCTTGTGTGCAGTTCACATCTGACGGCGACCTGCGAAACGTTTCGAGTCTGGGAAATGCGCACAAAGTTCCGATGGCTGCAGCGAAATTAAAAAACTAAAAACCCTTTTTCTAAGTGCATCTATGCTTTTGAGGCCAAAACGGTAAAGGAATTATTTATTGCTAACATTATAAGTAAATACTGATTTTTTTACGACCTGAAATTACATATCCTGTATACTCCGTTTATACTGGTATACGAGAAAGTAAACTGTTTTTTATATCAACAAAATGTCCTAGTGTGTATTATGAATACTATAGTTTCTTTAAAAAACTCAGGAGCAACTGTTCAACACAACAATTTCAAAATTAGAGGCGGGGCAAGAAAAATATCAAATTTTATAGAAAAATGCTGTCAGCGACTGTATCATTCAAATTGTTGTTTTCACCGTTGCTTAAAACTCTTTCAAATAAGTAAATGTGTCCATAAAAATTGTTTCGTCGCATTATTAATTTTGATTTACAGTGGCTTTTGCGTATTCTGCGTGCGTTGCGACCTGCACTCGTCGCTGGGCACAGGGACATTCTCAAGGACAAGAATGGTTTATTGACTGATGTTCAGTGGCTTCAATGGTGCAACGTGTGTGAGTTTTCGTATGGGAATCTCGTTCTCAAGAACAGATCTTCACACCCGACTAAAGTCGTTGGTTTTGAAGAGCAAAAACATCCTTCTTACGCCTTCCTTTGAGGGGGGAGCATATAGCACTACAAGCAAGAGTCCAAAGCCTCAAGAAGCCAGTGAGCTAAATTCTAATCGAATTTTTCGTTGAACGAGTGATACCTTCTTTCACTGCTAGATGGCAATACGAGCTTCAAGAAATTTGCGGAGTTAGACGAGTGGGCCTAATAACCTGGCGCTTCGCTCCGTGCTTTTGAGTTACCTTCGCCATTTTCATAAAACAATCTCTTGGCAGTACAGCGTTGAATTTTTTAAGTATTTTTATTCCTAAATACTTTATGCAAACTCACAAAACGCATCATACTCGGACGATAACCATACTTTAGCCAGCGCCATGTACCTAATGCGAACAACAGCCGGGTAATGTCAGAACTTACCTCGATGAAACGCTCATCACAATGTAACGTTCTTCATTCATAACCCTTCATCAAAACATGCCTAATGTGCGAATTATCCGATTAATTCGTGAAATAAATGTTCGGTCTTAAGCCGGATTTTTGATCCGTGTGTTAACTAAAGTATATTTTCTTCATTGAAAATATACGCTTCGCGTCTCCAGAAATATTAGTTTTCGCAAAATGAATTCCGCAACACATTTTCGGAGAGAATGCTATTGCTATGTGCCACCGCTATGCAAAGACTAGTGATACTCTCAGTTAAGAGCTTGCGCCTTGTATCTCTTCTTTCCTGCTGTGACCGCAGTGACGATTTGTCTTTGCCTTCCTGTATGAAGCAAGCATGTGATATAAATGCACTAACAAATGGTATAATAACAGGAGTGTGTAATACATTAACAAGTCTCTAAAACATGGGACGGACGGACAGCTCGTTTCATAGATAAGACTGTGTCCGTTCAACCTTCTATCCTGATCGTAGGAATGAAATTATTGCTATACCGAGTAAAAACACGATTAGAAAATCAAGGTATTTTCATTCAAAATTTTAATTTTACTCTCAATTGACAATTTGAAATTTCGCTGATGAATTATATTTCGATGGGCCAACTCTTTCCTTCAGTAGAAGAAATGGGAATTAAAACAGCTAAATTTGGAGCAATAGTTGTCAGCTGGCTTCTCCAAAATACTTCCACGGGTCAGGCATCCGACGATGTATCACCTCTCCAAAGTAATTTGTACAACCCTTACATTTAAATCTCGCGCCAGTTGCTCTGAATGCAGTGTCCACGAGCTCTGGCAAGGTAGTTACCTTCCCCGTGACCTCCACATGTTTGGTATAAAAATAACAAGATGATCAGTTGGAATGGATGATTACTAATAGATGGAAAATTATGGAAGGAATTATCTTCATATGGGCTACGTTGTGATAGAAGAAGTCATTATGCGACGACCGCATAATCACACCTTCCCGCAGAAATCGACATTAGGTTTACAACATTAGGCTCCGCGTAGATAAATGCTACTTCTCCCACTTTGCCACTTTGGACAGAATAGTAAATAAATAAGTAAATAAATAATTAAATAAATAATTAAATAAATAATTAAATAAACAATTAGATAAATTATTAGATAAATTATTAGATACATTATTAGATAAATTATTAGATAAATAATTAGATAAATAATTAGATAAATAATTAAATAAATAAGTAAAGTGTAAAAGACTGCAAATTTGCAGGCGACCGAATCGTTTCTGGGTAGAATTCCTCGTCGGGCACAAATTGATTCCGAAGCGAACGCGGAGGCAGAGGGCATTCTGGGAAGAAGGCAACGTGTGGCGGGCGAGGGCCGAGATCGAAGATCGGTGCGGCGCTGGAATGTGCAACGCGGGCACGTGACGCCAGCACGTGAAGGCCGGTTGGTTCTGGTGCAGCCGCCACCGCCGCCGCCGCCGTCGCCATAACCGTCCCCAGCACCACCGCCTCCACCACCGCCTCCACTACCTGTGTCGCTACTGCCACTGCCGCTGCGGTCACCATCACTGCCGTCACCGCCTCTCCCGCCTTCGCCTCCGCCTTCGCCTCCTCCTCCGCCTCCGCCATAAGCATCGGCATCGCCACCAAAACCAACACCAACACCATGACCAACAGTATCACCAACACTTTTACCAACACCATCACCATCACCACCAACATCACCATCACCAACACCAACACTATCGCCGTCGCCGTCATCACCACCTCTACCATCACCACCACCACGCATCGCCGCCACCACTATTGCTAATGTCACCAGCACACGCGCGGACACGGATCCTCTTGGTGACGCTTGGATGTTTGTTTCTTGACGCCCCCGGAAGCTGTTCACAGATAGCAGTGCAGACTCGTTCAAAAGCACCGGGATAACACAGTGTGTCGCCACCGATTCGGTGCACTGCCTCTGCAATACCCAAATGCGATCGGGCGCTCTAATCAGTTTTACTTTCTTGCCATACTACGTACTTACATACATAGTAAAAAAAGTATTGTGATGCTACTGTAAAAACGGCGAGTTTTAGACAGAAAACTGGGGCAGGCCTCATTTTCTCTGTATTTTCAGGAATCCTGAACCCTCAGGAACTCTGTATTTTCAAAAATTACCAAAAATTGCAAAAAGTATTGATTATAGATTACTTTCTTTCATGAAATCTGTTACAATACAGCAACTATTCCTTCTTTCTCGCATTACTTCTAAATTCAGTGAAAATGACTCCAGTGCCATTTTTAAGCTTCTATTGCTCCGTGGAAATAATTTAAAGGAAAAATTGGAGTCGATTTAAGAATATTCTTTATAAATTGGTTTGACTTCAGGCGGAAATTTGACGAAAATTACTAAATTTTTCAAATAATTTTACATCGCCGTTTGAAACATTTAATTTTTTTAGAAAGACTTAATTTAAGACAACAATATTCATCTTCAATATTGTTCTTTTGTAATGTTCTCTTTTTTGCAATTTTTGGAAATAAGAGTTCACCGAAAATGGAACCTGTGCCTTTTATATAAGCGTACTTTGCTCCGAGGGAAAAAATTAAAAGAAACAAATTGTAACAGTTGTTGAGAAAATAATTGTTTAGAAATTGCCTTTATTTCAGGCAAAATTATACGAAAATTACTCTTTTTTTACATGACCTTATTTGAAAATCTATATTTTGAGGACAGATTTCAGTAAGAAAAAATCTCTATCTTCAATATTGTAGTTGACGCCGGAAAATGTTGAACTTTCGCAATTTTCGGCAAATCATGGATTTCCACGAAAGTGAGGCCTGTGCTACTTTTTAAGTGTCATATACGCAATGTAGGGCCATAATTAATAAATAAATTTAAAAAAGATATTTTTGTGAAAATTTCGATAACCTAATTGATGCCTCATATAAATTATCCCCCCAAAATTACTGTATTAACTTGCAGAGCTTCAAGTTCCTTTAAAGCGATTCTTTAAGCCGAAAATTATCCGTTCAAACGGTTTGGGCGGCAGCGTTGACCACAGAACTGTCGATGAGACTGGCACACGGTGAGACGAACACACGGTGAGACGAACACACGGTGAGACGAACACACGGTGTGACGAACACACGGTGTGACGAACACACGGTGTGACGAACACACGGTGTTGACGAACACACGCGTGAGACGAAACACACGGGTGAGACGAACACACGCGTGAGACGAAAACCGTGAGGACGAAACACACCCGTTGAGACGAACACACCGGTAGCACGAACACACGTTGAACGAACACACGGTGAGACGAACACACGGTTGAGACGAACACACGGTGAGACGGACAGACGGGACAAACGGTGAGACGGACAGACGCGTAGACGCGACAGACGGTGAACGGACAGACGCGCTGAGACGGACAGACGGAACAGACGGTAGACGGACAGACGGTGAGACGGACAGACGGTTGAGACGCGACCAGACGGTGTGAGACGGACAGACGGTGAGGACGGACAGACGGTGAGACGGACAGACGTGAGACGGACAAGACGGGGAGACGGACAGCGGTGAGACGGACAGACGGTGAGACGGACAGACGGTGAGACGGACAGACGGTGAGACGGACAGACGAGCAATTCTTGTACGTATTGTGATATCAAAACTTCAAAATTACTAAAAGTCGAGGAACATTATTAACTTCTGAGGTACAGAATTGGATTTGAGTTCTTAAATACTTTTTAATGTCCTTTATTCTTTTTAATGTCCGTCGTATTGATTATATAATATCTGCACGCGAAGTAAATAAGTGAAGTCCATATATTTTCCATATTTCGTATAAAATCAGACCATACAGCATGTTAAGCTAAACTTATATATAAATCCGTTCCCTGCTGATGACGGTAATTACACAGGATATGTAATGGTGAGATGTTACTTCCATTAGAGTATTTTTCCAAATACAAAATCCCGTTATTTTTCGCCTGTGCATACTTTGAAAGTCGTGCTGTGGAATGAAGGAAAATTTTAATGAACCCCTTATTCACTGCGCATGCAGATTTAAACTAACTTTGTATATTACATAGAAGTCCCAGGTTCAAAGCATATTGTTCGGATCTTCTATCAGTCATATCCCTTGATTCCTTCAACACTAGACAAGACTCCAGGAAGTACTCGTACTTGTAAGAAATTCCTAAGAACGTTGGATTTGGGAGTTCGGTGGTTTGAAGTGCTAACGGCTGTTTTATCCGTATCAATTTCAGATATAAATGTGCATTAATTGTTCGCTCTACCCGTGGATCCATTTTATTTGTCGATCTCAACATTACCCATTCCTTATGTCCATAGATTACAATTCATCTTATTGTTTTTTGTTATCTAATCTTGATAACCTACGATATATATCTTTTGCGTGGGTTGAGTAAGTTGAAAGAAATGTTTGATTGCTATTGTTTAGCATTCCCACACTTTTGTTTCATTTTATTCTAAGAAGATCAAACTGAGTTTAGTCTTCTCATTTAGATACTCTTGATACCCACTAGTTTTTATTACGTTTCCTTTGTTCGCCATTCTCGGTATTTGCATGTCGTTCTAATGGTTTTGCACAGACTGACAAGATTTTGCAAGTTCGAATGACTAATATCCGTTTGCTTACCCAGTTCTTAGGTCAGGAGGGTTCTACGACATCCATGCTTATGGGGAACTGTTAGATTGAATGTAGGGAACATAGTTGCAACACTCGTCTGAAAGGTTTAAATCAAGTTTGAATCAAAGTGAAAGAAAATAAATTATACCGCCCTCACAATTACTGACGAAAGTACCGGTGACATATATATGTAACACTGTACAGTTCGATGTATTGTTATTGCGGGTATTTAAATAGAATAGATTTTTTCAGAGGTGCGAATTTCAAGATGACACTTGAAGATGAACTTTAAGAAATGACATATTTACATGTTTTAGTCGTTTCAACGTAACCAGTAAATATATGCTATATTGTATATTATATTGTATTGAATTATATATTACATAATATATTTTGTATATAAAATATATTATATTATATTATATTATATTATATTATATTATATTATATTATATTATATTATATTATATTATAATGAATTATATTGAATGGTTAGTATTTATATTTTTTTACTTTAATTCAACTTAGTGTGAATGTCTTAATTTTCCACGTAGAATCGCGCATTTGACGTAATTTAATTTTTAATGCAGGATTTTTTCATAAAGGAAACAACTAAAAAACCACCTCAGATTTTACTTCTTCAAAATGGGAAGTTAATGCTCTTTCTGATAACATTTTCACTACCTTTTTCAACATTTATTTCGAATATAGTAATTTTGTAATATTCATAAGTAACATTCACAGAAACATGGATAGTGTGTATACCATACTTCTGAACATTATGATTAATTGCATATTAAAAAGTAATTCTCGTATTTGTATGTAGAGTCGCTCCTTATTGATTGTGCGCAATCGGCTGTTTTTGTATTCCGTTTAATCGTAAAACATTTCTGTGTGTCATATTTTAAATAGTTTTCCTGTCAAGCAGTTTACTTGACAAATACTCGAATGTACACTTAGGACTTAAATTCTGAGTCCATTGTGAGTCCATTGTGAGTCCATTGTGAGTCCATTGTGAGTCCATTGTGAGTCCATTGTGAGTCCATTGTGAGTCCATTGTGAGTCCATTGTGAGTCCATTGTGAGTCCATTGTGAGTCCATTGTGAGTCCAGTGTTGGGACAGATTGGGGCCTCCACAAATAACAAATATTTTATGTACATTTCTAAAACACTGCATTCGAGTTTCTGGTTTTAGTCGGTTAAAAGAAATTGCATGCATGAGATTTCATAACCATTGCACAACGGAACTCGAGGTTTGCCTTGCCGCTTGTGTCATAATAAGGCTTCATTCTTCACATGTTGCTGTATACATGATGCCACGTGGGAGGCGGTCATTACGTGATTCACTGCTAAGAGCCTCCTCGTGCGAGGAAAATGGCTCGAAGATTTCAAATTGAGTCTGCATTCAAAATTAGAAAATTCCAGTAGATATCAGAGGACTAATTATTTGCACGCGTTTCTAATTATATAACAAGTTAATATCTTATTGCCTGTAGTATGTCGTTTGTTTTATCTTTGCGACTACGATCTATATTCATTAATTTTATGTACTGAACTTTTTTTAATATTAAGATTATTTCTACGACTAAGATAAGGTACGTATGGAATTGTCATTTATTTTAAGAAAATTGATTGAAGAATTCTTTCAAACATTAAATCAATAATAGTAATAATTCCAATATTTCTACTATGTAAACATAAGCCATTTCATGTAAACACACTAAAAATACACGGAAACTGTAATTTGGAGTGAATTTTTTTTCAAATGATCCCTGTGCTCCTAACAAAGGGTGGGTAGGTCCTCCAAAGATCACATTAACTCTCTAAAGCATTAAAAGAAGGTTGCCTTCTCCACTGATTTTTATTTACATTTTGTGTGGAATATTGTTACTATCGTTCAGATTGCTTGTTTTGCATAAACCTGCAGCCACAGGACATTTTTTTAAGTATTCAGAAGGGAAAAGAAAATAGTTTTTACGTATCAAAAATTCAGTCTTTCAGTAAGATTCAGTCATTCACTAAGATGAACACAGAACAAGCAAAAAGTTGGACACTCAGTAACATTGAAAAACAATCGGACGAGCTGTTATCAGCTTCATATGTAGCCTCAGTTGCAGGCAATAGACCTTTTTCTATAAGAAATTCCTTCTTAACTATTTATTTTATAATTTTCAGTTGCTCTGCATATCGGAGTTCTTCTATGTCAATATAATTTCCTGACTCATGCTGTCGCTTCAGCCACAATAACAATACGACAAAGCCAGTCCACTCGAATCAATACTTCCTGCATCTTGACATGAAAAACCTCCGGAATGTGTCAATGAATTGGAGATGATGGTCTTAAATGAATTTAAATGAATTTAATAAGCATTGTCTTTCACAACACCAGAAAAATTGTGCATATGCGTTCTGGCGTCCATACAGAAGAGGTGATTTTGTTGTTTGAACGAAATGTTGCATCCGACAATCATCAACAGAACTACAATGTGTATAAAATTCTTCGTTTTCAACATTTAAACTGCAGGACGGATTGCATTGTTTCAAGACTTCTTATTGGATTTGCATCTTGATTGCTGCTTGAGTAATTCTTCTCTTCCTTTGCAGATTCGACCAATGTTGCATGGATTCTAGATAACCTATCTTCCTCAAGCTCTTTTTTCGACAACCAGTGACCTCGAGTCGTTAGAGGTTGAAGCTCTGTTTATTTTATTATAATCTTCTATGGATTCTTTAAAAACCCTACAACACCATCCTCTGTGATTTCACTGAAATCAAATCTGACAAATTTCTTTCATGCGTCCTTCAATGCCGGATGCAGTGCTTTCAAGCAAACGCGGCAGAACAGAGGGGTTACCCTCTGCTCGCAATCCCAGTTATCTTCAAAACGTCTGGAAAATTCAATTTTTAAAGACTTTTCTTCCTCTTCCTGCATTTCATTGTCATCTTTGGACTCAGCAGAAAGTTCATGATCCATGGGGGTGCCAAATGACTAAAGTGAAATCCCTGCTGCAACAATTCCTGCTCCTCGCTCTCTGAAGCCAGATTCCAGACAACAACAACAACAACAACAACAATAATAATAATAATAATAATAATAATAATAATAATAATAATAATAATAATAATAATAATGTTGTCTGGCGATGTGGCATCGCTTCAGAGGTTCATGGTACTTGAAGCCATCAGTTGTGCAGATTAACCTTGTACAATACCTTTGTTTATAAAAGCTTAACCCCATTTATTGTTGTGGGCCTTGGCCGTAATTCCACAGAGTGCTTCAATAGATTTCTCATTCCACCTGTCTTCTTGATCAAGGCGCATCCAAGCAAAGCAATATTCAAGACACTAAAATGGTAACTGAGTAACGAAATCCCGATGACAAGACACACCTTCACTTCAGGACACAGTGGCTCTATCACCATAAAGGAACAGTCCTCCTTCAGATCCTTCTGCAATATTGCCTCATTTGTGCAGATTAGGATCTAGTGTACCACCACTCTCCAAGAAGCAAACCACTGTTGGCAGAGGTTCACTGCCCGCGATGACAAGGTGCATCTCGGATTGCATCTTGCTGGCTTTCTCTACATCACTCTCAAATATAGATGGAAGTCGATTAATCTGAGTAGAACAGCGGTAATCAAATGATCGTTTAGACACACTCGTCAAACTGAAGAAAATAAACTGAGTATCACCTTGCATGCTCATTTCTTGAATGATTACTTCCAAGCATACAAGCACTTACACAGATCACACATATCCACTCGACATGGAGTTCTGGGATACCCATAGAATCCAAATTATGATGAGCCAGGGCCTCATACACAGCTACTACTTCTCCTCTACAGACAGCCAAAGTTCGGTGATCCATAGCTGTCTCTTTGATCACCTCTTATACTACACAAATCCTATTGCATTGTATTACAAAATGCACCTGAGGTTTTAGATGTGTATCAAAAATGGCTTCCAAGAGGGCACCTATGCACATCACTGGACTCGACAATCACGCTTCATGTCTCTTTCTACTGTTTTGCGATGAAGTCAAGCTCTGGTAAGGATCGGTGTCAATAAGTCTGCTTCATTCACAACAAATTATTCCAAACGAGCAAAATTTACTAGGACACTGCCAAGCGAAAGAAGACTATTGAAGCAACGAGGTGTTGATGTAAAAATGTGGCATCCATTGATAAGACTAAATTAATTTTTCTAATCCTCCTCCATTAGAAAGCAACATTTTAATTTCATTCAAACATTTCTTCACAAACCGATAGTGTATTGCAAATATCTAATTACACCTCTTATAGAAAAAACAAATTCAAAGAATACAGGAACGTTGCTATTTGTTATTTCACTGGCTTTCACTTTTTGCATCACCTTCAATAAAGTGTGAATTATTATATAAGAGTTTTTCCGTGTTTGTGGGGGAAGTGGTATGATATTTTCTAGAAGTTCTAGATGTCATAAAATGATGAATTATGAAAATTCTACAGAGTCTGGTTGTCCAACAATGACAAAGTCGCCAGGTCTGTCAGCGCCACTGTGCCTGCTAATCGAATTCTGAGAATATTGGATGAAACTGATGTGTATTTTGAATACTATCTAATGACATGCCTCCTCGAATTTGCAACGCGTTTCGATTTTTGAACTACGTACTTACATAGTAAAGGGAAGTATTTTAATGTTGGTGTGCATGTAACGATTGTCATAAAACTTCGTATTGTAGAGCCTTGAAGTCGAAAAGGTGAATAAATCTTGTTCCTACATGCCGTAAATTATATCAAATACACTGTGTAGTCAGAATCCACGTTTTGTGAGTCCTTAATACCGAACAATTGGTTGATAGCAAACGATTGAGATGAGTTTCTCCAAAATTGATGTTCCCTGATTTATGGGGCCTAACTCGACGTCTTAAAAATTAAAAGCACATATTTTGGTTTTGGGGGTACTTTTCACAAAGCTTCAATCCCACCTCCCGCGGAGATCACCCCATGTCCAGCGACGAAAACGTGCACTACACTTACGAGACTACAGACCTTAGCATTTGACACGCCCGGAATCACTAATCAATCAGTTTGCAACGTTTACTGCCCACTCCTCCAGTTAGATTAGCATCAATGAGTGTCAAAATAACCTCACGTGTGTAAAGCAACTTGATGACCGAAGAGCGCGTGTTACCGGCCTCCCCCACTGGGTTCCACTCGGCCCCGTGAGGTGGATCCCGTCTGGCGGCGCACGTGTCCCGATGGAAACCCTACGAGGGCTGCCGCCTCCACTGCCCCCGCCGCTGTAGCGGGTGAACACGGAAGCAGCCGGCGTCTCCTCCTCCTCCTCCTCTCCTCCTCCTCTCCTCCTCCTCTCCTCCTCCTCTTCTTCTCTCCTCCTCCTCCTCTTCTTCTCTCCTCCTCCTCTTCTTCTTCTTCTCTCCTCCTCCTCTTCTTCTCTCCCCTCCTCCTCTTATTCTTCTCTCCTCTTCTTCTCTCCCCTCCTCCTCCTCTTCTTCTCTCCTCTTCTTCTCTCCCCTCCTCCTCCTCTTCTTCTCTCCCCTCCTCCTCCTCTTCTTCTCTCCCCTTCTTCTCTCCTCTTCTTGTCTCCTCCTCCTCTTCTTCTCTCTTCTTCTCTCCTCCTCCTCCTCATCTTCTTCTTCTCTCTTCTGCTCTCCTCCTCCTCATCCTCTTCTTCTTCTCTCTTCTTCTCTCCTCCTCCTCGTCCTCTTCTTCTCTCGTCTTCTTTTCTTTTTTTCCTCTTCTTTTCTTTTTTTCCTCTTCTTCTTTTCTTTTTTCCTCTTCTTCTTTTCTTTTTTTCTGCTCCTCTTCTTTCCTTCTCCTCCTCTTCTCCTCCTCGTCCTCGGGTGCTCCTTCTACCGTCGCCACCGCCACCACCGCCGCTGTCGCTGCTGCCACCGCGCGCACGTTTCGCTAAGAAGCGCAGAGACCCACCGCCGCACGTGCCCCATAAACGGCACGTTGTGCCCCAGAAAAGATCACATTGATCACCGGCTCTCGTGCGGCTTTCGCCCACGTAGCGTCGTGGCGGCGGCAGCTGCAACGTCGGAGGTGCTGCCCAAGTGGGATTGGAGTGGGCATGTATTTATCAAAATATATTTTACATTTTTTAAATATGCTTCAAAATATTTTGAATTTATTGTAATAATAAATCAATTAATAAATAAATGAATATTTGATATAAAATTATATGATAATTAATTAATTAATCATAAAATCGAATTATTTTCATATTTTAGACAGTATAAAAGTTCAACGGAAATGTTAAAAGTTTCATGTTCAAAATTATAAAATTTCAGTGTTAGCAATGACGTTAAATTCGATATATTTCTTCAAAGTCATTGAACAAGCTGCAATAAGGAATCTATAAAATTGATGTTCGACACATAGTACACAAATTTTAGCAAACGCTATTGAAACAATTTTCGAAAAATTAGGTAAAATTGAAAATTCAAACATTAAATAATTAACAAATGTTTTCAACATTTGTCCCACATATTTACGAATAATGTGAAATTAGTATTGCTTTATCTGTAAAATTAAGGCATTTTTGTTTTGACATTTTGAATACTCCTCTTAAGTGCGTAACAGCCAACTGAACCAGCGCTGAACTACACCGTAGATCATTAGAGGAAGAGACATGCGATTGAACATCAGATCGCTTTGGCGAAGGCATTCTCATGAGTGAAAAGTTCCCACGAGGCGGGACAGCAAGTGAGTTACTTTCAGAAGGAAGCTGGGAACTGGACGTAGAAAGCGTACATATTTTGTGCAAATTATACAAACGTCCAGAAGGAAATTATATTTTCTGCAGTAGTATTAATCTTCTACCGAATTAAACAATACTAACTTTTTAGAAACCTAATTTTTGTCTGTACTTTAGATTTTTATTTCACGGAAAAATTAGTCAAGTTAGAAAATGAGTTCGACGTATAGAAATAAATTTCGAAATACAGAAACGTTTATAAATAGAATTCTCAAGGGACAGAAGAAATATTCAATTAATAGTCAATTTCGGTATATAGAAGTGCGATATATGGAAGTCCGACTGGACTTAATATATGATACAAATTTTTACTATCTCACCACGGAGTGGGGAGAAAGTTATTTACTGCCTCGCGAAAAAAACGGCGAATTTGTGTCTGTAAAACTATTATTACAAGGCCTTGGTAACGAAAAAGTTGATAAATCCAGTTGCTAAATTTAGGGTAGAAAATCCTCTAGCACGTGCTGTTGCCGGAATCCATGTTTTGTGGGTCCTTGATACCGAAAAAACGAATGAGGACAAAACTGTCTGCCTCTCTCTTTGACTGTGAACAACACTAGCGGCCCAACCGTTCAGTCGATTCTCTCCAAAATTGATATCCCGCTATCGATCTGGCTGTTGTCATGGCCCCTTGAAATAGAAAGCGATATTTTATTTTAGGGCGTACTATATATGAAGCCTCGTGGACATTTTCGAATTTTTCAAAAAAATTTATTCATTGTATTTTGACTAAATTTTGTTCTTGATTAGTGTAAAGGACGTTTAAGAGGTTTTTACAGTTTTTACACAGGATGTTTACAGGTTTCGTGTTCGTTAAAAACCCTGATTTTTCAAAAATTGCAAAAGTTCAAAACTTTTTCGGAGTCTTCCTACAGTTAAAATATTAAAGATAGAAATGTTTTCCCTTCATGAAATCTGTTCCTTAAAGATAGATTTTGAAATAAGGTCATGTACAATTTTTCGAAAATTCGATTCCTTTTCGCGTAATTTTGCGTGAAAGTACGGGCGAGAAGGTACCAGAAGGATTTGTCACTAGTTAGCATTAAACATGTGTTTTCTTCGTTTTGTAAAATAGCCCCGCCTTAAGACTGTGATCTCTGTCAGAAAGCTGACAACTAATGTAATTCAATTTTTTCCCAACATATCATTATTTGTACTAATCGTGTAGCATGGATAAACACACAACTCAACTTATTTTATGTCAATTAATCTAAACATTTATGCTTTTATGAATTTCACGATTTATGTTAAATCAATTGTACACTTACCCTATGTTCAGAAAAACGTTGACCTAAAAAATTATTCACGTAGGTCAAAGGAATATTTTCTGGATCCTCCTCTAAACAAAATAGGCATTTGATTAAGTTTAAATATTACTGCAGGTAAAAATTTTCCCTTGTTTAAAATAATGAGGCTAGGATGAAATAAATGACCTTTAATATCATATTTTATTTATGGCTACTTACTATGTAATTTAAACAAATGTCTTCCTTTGACTTTAACAATTGCCTTGCCTTGTACTGTCCCATGAGTTTCATGTGTTGCTGCGTCGTCTCTTTAGGCCACGTCTTGCATTCAAAATGTTGGTTTCTGTTGGAAACTAGGTAATTTCATTTTAATCAAATGGATGTAGTGCGCCTGAAAATTGTCAAGACTTTTGAAATTCCAGTATCTGTTTATTTCATAGGATATTTGATTACGAGGATTACCAGATAATATGGTGATGTGCAATCTTCCCAGGCATTTTTGCTTGAAAAATGTTAGCGCTTTATTTCGGACTTCACTTTTTATGCTGCATTTTTCGGCTATTATTCGACATATGGTAGTTATTATTATCGAAAAACCTGAAATCTCGAGTAGGCTGCAAAGGACCAAGTTCGTCACGAAATCTACACTGCGCACCATGTAATGAACAATAAAAGTTTTGACGGTGTGCACCGATTTATATTGTGACGTAGTGAAATAAGAAATAAATTTCAATAACAAAATAAAAATAATATATTCAAAGATTATGTACAAGTTACAATGAATTGCTAATATTAAAACACTCCGGCAACCTTTTCCTTTCGGAACACTGCTTTACCGCAGAAAATACAAGCCACGCGTGATGCGCGCCGTCGGACCTCTGTCCCGTGACAATTACCGTCACATGGCCTGACGCCAAAGTTAACCCGGTCGTGGCGACCGTGTGCCTACAGCACGTGAGATTGTCTGGCCCTTACTCTCCGGACATCTCGCCCTCACTCCTACACCCTCCTTGTACATACACGTACAAGCTACCCGATGCAAACTGAATGAGAGCGCGGGCGCAGATGGCGCCGCGTTAAATAGTTGAGGCTGACACCCCCACCACTGTTCCATAGATAGGCCCGCCGGCTGGCGCGAGACTCGCTGGCCAGCCTTGGTTTACGCCCCCACACTGGATTCTCAGGGTTGGCTCGCCTGCTTCCGGTTGAGGCACGCTAGCTAGCATCCTCGGAGTTTACAGCCAACGGTATTTTTGTGGCTCTGCGGCTCTACATGAGTCAACCGCCAGAGCGCAAACTCCGGATGTTCAGGCTTAACCCCTTCCTCCCCCGCAGCGTACTTTCACCAACCTAACGGTTCTGGCCCTCGTGTTAACGACGCCACAATATGTTGACAATTGAATGTCTTTTGGATCGAAGTAGACGATCGCTGAAACGTTCGTCTATTTCATTTTAATGGTTTTCATCAGGTTTCAATCCAAATGCAATTATTTACGAGTTGACTACATCAACATTCAACGTATTGATAACTGAATTACGTCTATTCTTTTACTAAAATTAAAAGTTGGGTGCCTTTGTAAATAATCAACAAAAAAATTATCTACGGCACACCCATTATCTTGTTAAGACTTAGGCTATGTAATCGAATATGCCACGCAAAGTTTATAAATCAACATTTTCATTTGTTTTGGCGTTAAACTGCAGTAAACATCAGCTGCTTGAAGAACGTATTGCTTTAATTATTTCTCGACATCATCAGAAAACATTTTTCTGTTTGGAAAATAACCAACGTTGGTGGAAGGCTGAACTATCGTTTGATCATTAATTTCATCTTGGGGAAACTTATTACATCTTGCTGAAGTTTGAGAATTGATTTCATAATGAGCCTTTTTAACCTTCCTCGCTGTTGCAAGCACTGTGTCTGGAGCAACTTCTCTTCTGTTGGTCTTTTTTTATATTTTCTAACAATCTTTTCCCTGAAGCAAGCGATAAGAACTAATGAAAGGACCCACTGGGGTAGGTTGTCACATATGACCACCATCCCCGCATTTTTTGTGACAAGCAACCCTGCACATATCTTTTGAACAAAAGCTAAGCTGGAAACACAAACATTGCATTTAACCTCTATGTTGCTACATAATGTTGTGCAACTGCTATCAAATAATAGTAAATAGTTATAATATAACTTTCATTGAATAGAGAGTTAATAATGAGTGTTAATTATACCAACAAATGAATACTTACTTAAAAACAAAAACAACATTAACATCCAGAACAGTCACCAGGAACTCGAAACCTCGTAAGCCATCTCGGAATGATGTGATTGTACTGTGGTTTGAGTTTAGATCGGCAGGGATCAGCAGCGTCTGAGAACGGAAACTTGTGACTGCCAACCCGGGTGACAACCTGCCCCGGTCTCCCCACACAGTTTTGTATGGCATAATCCCTTATGTTGTTATTCTATACCTCTTAACACACATTCCAATTTTACTCTGACATATTGCAGCACTTGACTAGTTGATTCATTGGCCGTCTATCGTGTTTTATTATCTTTTTATTTATTTATTTTTTCGTTTTACCAGTTTTAGAGAATCGAACCGTCTGTGACCAAAACGTGTAAAACTGTCGTGAACGAACGTCTGCCGCCCGTGATTTTCGTAAGGCTACCAGGAGCAAGGACATCAGTGGAGGCTATTGGGATAAGGAAAAAATGCGGGAAAACAATCCTCACGTATAACCGTATAAAACTTAAAAAATGTTGCGGACACGATTGTCGCGTATTACAAGCGAAGTGTCTTAATAAATATTACAAACGTCCAAAGTATGTAAACGTATTGAAAATCATAACTTTTTGACAATGAACATGATATGTGAATTTGCACAAAACTCCGTTACATGCATTTATATACATGTGTAACATCTGCGCACACGGAAACGCCTGAAAAACAGGATATTTATGTGTAACTGCGTTGTATGAAATTTCCTACAATATTCTCATTGAAAAAAGATATCATTTTCTAATGCTCTGCATGACCTAGGAGTTGAAGTATTTATTCGGAGACATGTTCTAAAATATATTCCCGTTTCGAGTCACGTTCATCACACGGATACTGTTGTAATACGATTCAATAAGGTAGGAGAGATTTTTCTATTCTAGGTTTTTAAAATTGTGTACCCCTTGAAAATAATTTCCGTAAATTGCATTTATTACTTTTAAAACGTAACTGTTGGTGCTTTTATCTGGAACCCAAAAGTCAGGTAACTGTGCGGCACGTTCACACAAAATTGAATGAAATTGTTCACCCCTCTCTCTCTCTCTGTCCTTCTCTGTCGCTCTCTGTCTGTCTCTGTCTCTGTGTGTCTCTGTCTGTCTCTGTCTGTCTCTGTCTCTCTGTCTGTCTCTGTCTCTCTTTCTGTCTCTGTCTCTGTCTCTGTCTCTCTTTCTGTCTCTGTCTCTGTCTCTTTCTGTCTCTCTCTGTCTCTCTCTGTCTCTCTCTGTCTCTCTCTGTCTC
>BOPP01000027.1:5277153-5287716 GCA_017312745.1 Gryllus bimaculatus | reverse complement strand
ACAGACACACACATCGCCCGGCCCTACCCCGCCCCCGCGCGGCACAGGCGCAGCCGCCGTTTTCAACAGAAAAACTCGCTCGTGCCGTACAAAACAAGGGTTATGTAACCGCGCGGCGAAGGGCAAACAACAACGCCACGCCCGTAGCGGACACGTGCATGTGGGATGTCACACGTACTTCTCCCCGCGACGCCTTCGCCTGGAACTCCCCGCGGGGCGTTCTTCGCCACCCGGATACACGCGCACACCTACGGTCGCTGTGACGGAAGCGATCTCGCTCACGCACTTGGTCTCTTCCTCAGAATCCCGCGACACCCCACTTATTTCTTTGTCTCATCTTTTC
Source organism: Gryllus bimaculatus (assembly GCA_017312745.1). Classification (NCBI taxonomy): domain Eukaryota; kingdom Metazoa; phylum Arthropoda; class Insecta; order Orthoptera; family Gryllidae; genus Gryllus; species Gryllus bimaculatus. The sequence goes on along the minus strand of BOPP01000027.1, from coordinate 5,287,373 downwards.
TTTATCTCGTCTCTTTTGCCGTCTCGCGTTCTTTTCTTTTCCATTGACATGCGCTCTACATGCAGGTTTACAAGGTAAAAAAAATTCATCACGTGCGAGAGAATATGTAAGTGCGCCTGCCCGTCGCCCGTCCGCCAAAGTCACTTGCTCAACACGTTCTCGCAGCATCTACAAGGCTTCGTATGAAATTTTTCTGCGGATGATGCAAGAACGTGATGGCCTTTTCATGAGTCACACAGACCAGCCAAGTATCTTTCTGGTGACACAGACAGGCCGAGTGGCGGCGTGGGCGGAACGCGTGGGGTGATGCGACGACGGCGGTGACGAGACGTCACACGCGCGTTGGGAGAACGACGCGTTATCCGCTCGCAAATGCCTGATTAACAGAGTTTGTCCCACCCCCCACCGACGACAACGACGAAACAAAGAAATTGCGTCTATTGAACCCTGCGCACGAGTGGCCGACGCGATTTCACAACTGCCACCCGCCCACGATCACATTCAGGTTGTGGGGAAACATTCATGCAAACACCAACAATCAAATGACTATGCTCGTCGCATGTCGGAAAACATCAAAGTATTGGATAGGGGGGAGAGCTCGGCAACATCGAAGAACAGCGTTACGTTTACAACAGCTTTACGACATCTGTCACGACACGTAACGTGACTTACCACTGTTGACACTTTGCGAAAGAAACGGAGAAACGAACGGCGGACCGAAGCATGCCAGACGTGACAAGCTGAGAGGATCGAAAAGCCGAACTCGCGCCGTCATAGCGTGGAAGTGTGACTTGTTAGGGAGCTTAAAAAACAACTCACCAATTGAAAGCACTATTAAAAACTCGCAGGTGACACTCTGCTATCGTCGCGGAAACGTCGCACAAACAATGAGCGCAGACGGCTCGGCTGGAGTGGAAGCAGCAGCAGTGGTCTCGTGGGCGAGAAGAAGCGAAGTCGCAACACAAGCACAGCACACGGCACAAGACAAGGCAAGGCAACGCAAGGCGAGCGCGCACCTCGTGCTTCAGTCGACCTCTCGCGCCAGCGTCGCGTGAGAGACTGTTCCCGCGGCGCGCGCGCCGCCACCGGCCAGCCCAGTCAATGTCGGCGCGCTGGAGGGGGGCGGCCCCGGAGCGAGGACAACACCCTCTCTGACTCACCAATCACAGCCGCGATAGGTCACCTTCACATTACGTAACAGTGTGTGTGTGCGCGCGCCGACGGGAGGGAGTGTGTGTCTGTGTGTGTGGACGGATGGATGTGTGTGTGAGCGCGCGCCGAGCGAGGGAGGGGGCTATTACGTAAGCAGGATCCCGTTCTCCCCTCGGTAGAGTCGACGGCGAGGCGAAGTTGCACGCTGCCGCTTGACGCGAGGATGCGCTGGTGTCGGCGCGCCACGCCGTTCGTCCCGTCCTGCCCCGCGCCCCGCCCTGCGCAGCTCAGCGCCACGCCACGCCACGCCGCACCGCGCCGCGCCTCGCCACGCCGCGAGGCGGGCGCGGCGCAATGCAAGGTGACTGAACCGATTCCCCGCCTCCCCGGGGGCAAAGAAACGAGTAAAACGCTGTCCGGAGGATAGAAATAAAGTCGGAGAGACGAAGGTGCGACGGAGACCGCGAGACCGCGCCGTGGAGGTGCAAAGGAAAAAAGGATGCACAGAATGTTACGAGCTGAAGATGTTGCCCCGATAAAAATACCGCCCGGGGGACGCGCAAGTATTGCGTTTCTTTGTTTGTCAGGCGCGCTCGTTACGGCGTCCGTGTCTATGGCACGGGGCGCGGTGCCGCGCGCGGGATCTCAGCACCGTCCCTACTCTCACCGGCTCGCAGTACCGACCCAACTCGCCGCGCCGCTTCGCGTAATTCGATGTCGTAACCCGCTCTTTATTTGTTGCTAAACGGCGGACATCGGTGCCAGGCGGTGAAAGAGGGGATCGCGTCGGGACGACGGCGTCAGGGTACTACGCGTTAGGCGTAGAGAAGAAAGGTCCAGAGACCGGCCGGCCGGCGGCCGCCGCCGTTGAAAACAAAGGCGTAATGCCACTGTGACGTGGCGCGTCCGCGAGAGAGAGACGCAATACGCTCGACTTTGCACCGCAACGTGGGTTTCGGCGTGGGTCGCCGGAGCGTCTTTGTTAGATGAATGCAGGTAGAAGCACGTAGTGCGAAGGCAGGCCGAAGAAGCAGCAGCATTCACGGAATTCCTGCACCTGTTGGGCCATCGGCCTGCGGTCCGGCTGCGTCATGTTCCTGTGCATTCTGAGTACGGGCGACTTAGTCAGCGGGCCGTCCCCGTCGGCCACAACTCGCCTAAATGACGGCCATCCATGTTCTTTGGGACAGTTATTGTCTATTTCGGAATCTCAGAACGTTAAAAATACGTATATCGCATACGTAATAAAATATCCTTTTTACTACAAAATATGCTTTTGACCTCATTGATTTATCTTTGTGTCTAAGAACAAGGTGCAAGATCGATATTAATGGATATGAAAGGGATTTGCGTATTTCATACTGCATGATATTAACCAATATACAATAGAGATAAGAAAGTTTACAATTTTTGCCTTTATCAATGTAAATGCCACCTCTCAGTGTTACCGGATGAAAATTTTCAAAATAGTACACGAATGGTTGGTAGTACAGGTATGGAGCTGATTTGGTAGTGATTTCAGTACGTACTTATATATGCGTTGAAAAATAAAAAGGGATATAAAAAACACAAAAATATATTCTGTCAACAAAGTACGTAAATCGCCACTTTTATGCCGGACAGTTACGTAGTATGTCTCAAACGGGTCTCCATAACAAGGACCAAGAATTTTTAAATAATGGTTTAGTCGAAATAATTTGCAAATCTAAGAATACGTGCTGTCAAATGTCTAAAGAAATGTAGACAACCAAATAACGAGACGGCTAAAAATAATATTTGTTGGCTTTAAAGAGTTTATTTATTAATATATAATATATAAAAGTGACTTATACAATCAACCAAAACTAGTATAACCCAAGTACTGTCACAGAAATATCTCACAGCGATGTTCATTGGGATAATGATTATACTTTTTTTCCACTTTTTCATCAATAATGTTGTTTTCTTCATTTATATATTGCATTAAGAGGTAAGATTGTTTGCAGGCCGGTGCCTTTACACAACTACTGTAACTTTAAGATGCATCATTTTCCGCTTCTGCATTTTTCGCATCTATCGAGAATAAACAACGCCCGCTCTATTCGACCCCCGAACACCCCCCTCCCCAGGAACCCGACAAGGCATTGCAAACCTCTGACGCAACGCCGGCCCCGTGACGTAGCAGCGGCCACGGTAGCAGTGTTGTTAGCGGATGTGGCCCGGACCTGGGCGCACAGCGGCGTCGTGCCAAGCGGTCCTTCCCGTCTCGTCCCCGCTCGTCCCAGCTCGTCCCGCTCGTCCAAGCCCGCGTGTTTGTGGTGCGGTGCTGCCGGTCGGCACGAGCTGCCCGACAAAAAAAACGAGTAAAAGAGCTCGGTGCGCGTCAATTTTAGCCCGGGCCGGCGAACGCGTGGTGGGAAACGTGAACGATCTCGCAGTCAACAACGTCGGCGGCCTTCGGGCTCTGCGCGATAGCGAAGTTGCGCGCAGTGGAATAACGCGAGCCTGCGAGAGAGCTGCGCGCGCGCGGGTGCACAAGCCGGCAAGGGATCGCACGTTACGTCGGGAACCAGGCACGACCTGGAACCTGGACCTGGCCAAAGGCGAGCCTCGTGCGAAGCAGTTGGCAGATTCTACAAAATTCACATTAAAATCCTGAAGTTTTAATTAAAAAAAAGCGAATTTGGTATGGTTTGCCAAACACTGTCCAAGAACTTAACAAAGAAACACCTGCATGGAAAAGTTATCAAAGGTTATCAAAAGAAAAATCAATACGGGCGATTTTTTATGATACTGGTTGCGAATGTTTTTGTTTATTATTTCCAAAGGTATTTGTTCATTATTTCTGTAATAATTGTAATTGTAGTTTTAGAGCACGTGTTAATACTATGTATTGCGTCATTACAAGAATTCATTTTGCAGAATGTAAATTGATGGAGTCTGCGGATTTGCACGCTTTTAAAAGAAATGTTGTTTTGCTCGTATAACGATTAGAATCTTGCACGTGCGGCCTTTAGCATTTATAAACACTGATATAATGAGTCGAGCTCTCCAAACGTGTAACATGCGACTTGGGATATGTCTATCCCATCAGACCTTCAAAATTCCTCTATGGAAGCATTCATTTTTTCAAGTTTTAACCAGTTTCTAACGTTCCTGACCTAGAGTGCGCAGGAGAGCTCACTGACCCAACCGCCCACCGCCCACCGCCTAATCACCGCCTTGCCTTCTCTCGACGCCAGCTGCTTTCCGAAGGACCTCGGGCCGACGCGAACGTTTCTGCGGGTTGGAGAGGAGCAGGCGGGGGCTGCAGGGGCGGTGGTGGGGACTGTAGGAGGGGGTGAGAGGAGGGGGGAGGGAGGAGCAGCTGCAACTCTTTGACTGTACGGTAAACCGACGGATCTGCGAAAGGTAATTATTTCGTAAGAGCGAACCGCACGGTTGTTGGGAAGAAACGCGAGAGCTGTGGGTGACGTGTTTTCTTTCTTTTGTTTGTTATTTAATTTTTTTTGCGTGGCGTTGCAATGTCACGGGTCGCGATATCTCGACCATAGGAGCTTGGGAGCGCTTGGCGTATGGAAAATTACGCGCGAGGTTAAAAATAGCTTGTTAAGTGCTTACGGTGAGCTGTTGTGAGAGCGGGCGTGGAGAATGCAAATGAGCCGAAAAGAAATGAAGTAATGCGCAAACACAGAACATGTGTGTTATCTCACACTACTATCAATTGCGAATTGTATTCGTTCCATGCAGTATATGTAGGATTTCACACACAGACCCTTCTTGCAAATACACATCGTTATGTGAATTAAAAACACGTAAACAACAATGCGTCTTATCTACCTCTACTTCTCATGTTTTCAAAATAGTGTAAACAATATTGTTTTTCAGAACGTTATCATGTTTTCGTCAAAAATTCGTGATCATGTCATGCCATTAACCTGTTCTTTGTGTTCCCGGGATACTCGCAGACGAGGAGATTTCGCCTCAAAATCTAGTTCTCATGAAATAATATCACTTCTGAATTTTGCAAAATCATCGTGAAATCTGAGTCAGCCCATCCCCAAGTATCTTTCTCATTCTTGCCTGATTCCATTCCTCGAAATATTATTCGTTTTAAGAACATTGTGATGGTAACTGTAAGTCACATTAAGGAGTTTTGGCTCAAAAGGGCTGATAGACACGTCATCGACAACCAGCACGTTACAGAACCGTTCGTAAATAACAAGGAGATAGAGATACTAATGAAATGATAATACGAGTTATTTATAACATTCACTAGTTAGTTCAGGTTTGCGATAAAAGGATGGATATAACGAAAGGAAAAGAATAACAATTCCAAAAAATAAAGACGCTTCTTAACGGTTAAATTACGTAATGTATTGTTGCAAAAGTACTCTTCGCTTGTGGCTGATTATTTTTTAAACTACTCTTGTGAACGCTCCATGCGGTACTGTCGGAAACTATTTAATGTGACGTAACCTAACATGACATTTTATTATTTTGAATTTTATTAATTCAAAATACAATGAAATATTAGACATTAAAGATACTTTATCTACACCTACACAAGAGTACATTTTTCTCTGAATACAAAGTATCTCTGCATCGTCTTGTATAATAAGTTACTATAAATATTTAAAGAACATTACATATGAAACGTTTGTTTGAAAGGAAGCCATAAGGATCTATTTCCACCAGGCTGCTCCTTCCGACAAATTCCTGTTACGACCAGATTAAAGACCACGACTAGTTTGTGCGGGTCTCAATCCCAATTCCATTCATCAGCCCGCAGTCGACAGAAGACCCGATTTCCTCTTGAACATTTCCCTGATTCTTTCCACCGGCCCAGCCACAAGGCCGATCACATCTTCCTTGTGCTCCTTCGGATCTCACCCTTCACTTTCTCCCGTCCACCGCACCCATCCTGCCTCATCCACCACACCGGATGTCACTTTGGGCACCTTTCTCCTCGTCCTCTCCGTTCCATCCCACCGTTCACCTCCGCATTACAATTCTCTTCGAGCCTCTGCTCACTTTTTCCTTTCCGCCACACAACCACTTGTTACCTCCCGTCCCTCCTTTGCTCCTCCCTTCACAACGCCATCAACCATCTGCTCTCCTCCCCTCCTCCACAACCACTGTCCGAAAAGACCTACATTCTCCCCCAGTAACACCATGGGTCCCTGCACTCCCACTAAACCTACCATCCCGCTGCAAAGACAATCCCCAACGCCGCGCCAACGCACTCAGTAGCGACACAACTCCGCGGCCACGCGCAGTCTGTAAGAGGCATTAGTGCGTGAGCGCATATGGTCGTGGGCGGGTTTGGCGTCGTGATCGGGATTGGCTTTCGTGATCGGGATTGGTTCGTGAAGCGATTGGTTCGGGATGGTTCAGGTGAGCGGGGCTTGGTCGTAAGACGGGATTGTTCGATTGAGCGAGAGCATGGTTCGGCACGGGATTGGTCGTGAGCGGGGATTGTTCGTGAGCGGGATTGGTGCGTGAGCGAGATTGTTCACTGAGCGCGGGAATTGTTCGTACGGGATTGGTCGTGCAGCCGGAGCATTGGCTTCAGCTAGCGGGAGTGGTCTCCTGAGCGGGCATTCGTTCGTGAGAACGGGGCGATTGGCTTCACGTGAGCCGGGATTGTTCGGACGGGATTGGTTCCGTGAGCGAGGATCTGGTTCCGTGAGCAGGAATTGGTTCGTAGCGGGGGATGGTTCGTGAGCGGGGATTGGTGCTGTGAGCGGGAGATTGAGAGATCGTGAGCGGAGATTAGGTCGTGACCGCGGGGATTGGGTCTGAGCGCGGGAATGGGTGGTGAAGCAGGGGATTAGGGTCGTGGCGGTGCATATGGTCGTGAGCGGGCGATTGGATGTGGTGAGCGCGGATTAAGGTCGTGAGCGGAAATAGTACGAAATGGGGATTCGGTCTGGAGCGGGATCAGGCCGGCAGCGAGAGACGGAGTCGGAGGCGGAGGAGGCACGCGTGCAGAGGTGGCGATGGCGTCGTGCACGCAAGGGCGCGACGCACACAACGACGCTCCGCGCGTGGGCTGGCGTGGTGGTTGCGCAACCACACGCGTGGGCCGCGGCTTGTCAAATTGAAGTAGTGCGTCCTTTAAGGCCACACAACTAGTGCGGCCCCTTACGTAACGACGAAGAAAGCGCGGCCCCGTTCGCACCGCCTCCAATCCCACGGCACAGATGCAGAGGGTGTGCTTTTCCGTTTATTTAACGTTAAAAACAGTAAAGAAAGCCATTATATGCGTCGGCTGGGGTGGAGCTCCGTGTAGTATCCAGAAACAATTCTATTTCGTATTTGATTAATAGATCACGTAAAACTGAAAACGGAATGTTGGCCACGGAACAGAAAAGACACCTTACAAATTTGTTACAGACGTAAGGTATTCCTCTTATTCTCGGCATGGCCTCTTATTCATGCACAGATACTTCTTCATGAAATATTAGCATACATTAGCAATATGTTTAATTAATGAAATATTACTTGCATGTCATTGATGCAATTATATCATATTAAAATTATACCCGAAGGATTAATTTGTTAATAACGTCATATTGTGACAATTATGCGGATAATTTTTAATTTGTGATGTAAAACGAATTGCGAGTATACCGGTAAGGTTTTTTAATTTTCTTTTAAAATTTAATTCTCCTATCCATTGTTAAGGCACAACGAATGGTTGCGATCCATTTAAAATGAGTCTATATAGAATATTTTCGTCTAATCATAACATGGAACATTAAATGCGATAGGCGTTTCTCCGTCCACAAGCCATCAGCATACTCATAAATCGAGAAGTCATTTTATAAGCGTTCGTAAAATGTCGATTAACAAAGAACGAAGGGACCAGGGCGATAACTAAGTGTTTCAGTTACGACAACCAAAACGCTACGACTCCCAATGCCCCTTTGGAATCGGGGAACTTGAAAGACGCATCACGTCACGCGAGAGAGAGAGGGAGAGAGAGAGAGAGAGACGGCGAGAGGGCGGTTGCCGACCCCTTCCCCGATCACGCACACGTCGACTGTCACGTTCGTGCACGCGTATTTATATCCCTCGCGGTAAGCCGGGGCACGTCGCAACGTTATTCAGTTCACGAAACCTGGTCAGGGATGGCGGGCGCTATTGTTTCCGCTGTTACGTGTCCCAGGGCAGGGGACGTTGCTTTTTTTCTTTCTTTGCCGGCTGACATTCGGCCTTTACCGTTTCGGTTGGTGATTTTGTCGGTTGATACACCACCGAAAATTCTCGTGCTAAGTGGACTAATGAATTCCTTGGAGATTTGCGGTCTATGTTGTGGCAATCTTGTTTCGACAATCGATTTTAGCGAGAGAATTTTGTCAACTGCGTTTTAAATGAAAACTTTATTTTGTTGATTTTGTACCTAATGTATTAAATTCACGTGTTTGGTTCACGACGGTGGAAAACAGATATGGTATTTACGAAACATTTCGCTTCAGTACGAAGTATGTAGCTGCAAAATGCTTGTGTGTATATACGTACAAGTACCCGAGTACATCGCCTGATTATTATCTTTGAATTAACTGTTGTTTACAATTGTAACTGCGTTTACCAATTTCATGCAAAAACATTGTCCTTAACTCTCAGGCAGCTTGTAGTTGCTTCATAAATAATAATTGATTTTTTAGATTTTTGGAAACAGTGTATTAATTACGTATGCTGTCATACACATCTTTTCAGTTTTTAGATGGACGTTTGTGACAAATTCAATGAAAAACAAAATAGTACCGTTTTTTCAAAGTTTATAAGCACTGATTATAACTTTCTTTAGCTGTTATTAGAGATTGTATTATCGGGTTTCCTCTACTAAAACATGTTCTTCGGAACTTGCTTCTCGGAATCATTACAGTAACAAAGGCTAAAGCTAATGCTATTAGGTACTCTATATTTGCAAGCCTCTGCGCGAATGACGCACAATTCAGGGAGTTATAAAATGAACTTGTATTTTGCTTTGAACGTTAGCATTGCGTCGCCTTTCTACATAATACTAACAGTTTTTCAAGGAGGGTCATATGCGATAATTTCTGCGAAGTGCACTCACTACAGAGCGAAGACAAAAACGATAGTTGGCTTCTCGAAAGTTGCTTGTTAGCATAAACACGGAGAAGACTCCAAAAGTGCTGCTTAAGGGCAGAATTTTGTGCGGGTTTCCTTGTTACCTACAGTTTGCGTGGAGTAAAAATTATGATAATTACATGACATTTAAGATCATTTTATTACAAGACATGCATAGGAATGTTAAGTAATCGATTCTGCTTACTCTTTGCATTATAACTAGAAAACGCGATACTTTAGCATGTAATTGACTGTATAGACACAAGCGCAGTGTGGAAACATTACTCAATGTAATAAAGTGTAGTACATGTTTGTGAAAAGAAGAAATTAAATTATTTTACTACGATTATTTTAGTATTTTCATATTTTAATAAAGTTGCTAACATTATCACCTATTTTGATAGGGATCTGCTGACATATCAAAAATATTGGTGTTGTAAATTTAAACTAACATAGTGAATTATTCAAATTTGGCCAACAGTAAAGATTCATGGTCTTTCCATCGCCATTCTCATCTTCTTTCTCAGAAAGATCGTATTAGGAAGCGTTAATTTAGAAATAGTTGGGTAGTGGTTATAATTTTCGAAACTTTTTTCCTTGAACTCTGGCTTCGATTTATCCGAACTACTTCTATGCAAATTCGAGTTAGCTGTTTTAGTACACATTTAAATATGAATTTCAATGGAGACATCGCCCTTTAATTATCCAATATTTCAATCAATCAGAAAATTCAATCATCAAACTTCTCAGAAATTTTTCTACGACAAGGTCCTCTCGCGGCCTTCTTCAGGCCCCGACCGCCAAAAGACTTGTTTCCAGCTAGCATTTTAGCGACGGCTTCCCACCGGGGATGCCCCGCGGATTGTTCCCCGCACGCCCGGCGATTGCACGCGCGTGCATCCCCGTTCCACCTGCCTCCCCGCTGCCGCTCGCCCCGCTTCACTCGCTTCGCACACAGCAACAACTCACGTTCGCCCCGTTCCCCGTCC
>BOPP01000027.1:5260569-5276288 GCA_017312745.1 Gryllus bimaculatus | reverse complement strand
GTCGTTATGAAATGACGGTCTTCCCACAGGCGGGATGGGCGTTGATTCCTTTAATCTGGGACGATCCGGGGAAAATCTGCGGACTTACGCCTGCTCCAGCTGCGGACGCAGGCAACTGAGTTCTCTGGGGTTGAATGAAACTGTATGTATAGCAGTAAGGCAAATTATTGTGTGGCATTGGATCAAAATCTGTATCAGATTGGTTTCGTTGAATGAATCGCTAGAAATGTTCATTTTATACCTGGAACCTCTGTTTGTCCTCCCAACTACATATGATGAAAGTGACCTAGCAGAAACAAAAAAATTAAAGCCATCAGCGAGCAATGAAATTGAAGTTCGCAATGATCTTCCGAGTAAGGAATGCTGCAAAAAGGAATACATTTTCAATGATAATCGTAAACCTTGGGTACTAAGAAACACTCTCAATTATGGTCTAGGATGCTTAGGGGTATCGCCAGGTCTCTGGGTCCTACCCTCTAAAACCTCTATTACTACGAGTACTACGACAATCGTGAACATCCGTTTCAGGAATATTTCCAGCTCTATTTAGATCAAGCATTTCTTTGAGGTTCATTAAGGCGACAACTGCGGTCACTATCCATCCCCTTGTTTGTTTCTACTGGGAGGGGAAGTTATGAAAAAACACAGTTATGAAAAAAAATATTATAGTTACTGTTGTTATTACTATTACTGTTGATATTTATAGTAATGGAAGCGATTGGTCTTCTTTGGTATCAGCCACAGCTCTTCAAAGACTGGCTGTCCCCTATTCTCTCTCCTCTGTTTGGTTCGCACGAGTTTTCGTAATCCAGGCCTCTTTACTAATTCCTTTTCAGGCGACTTTTAAAAACGGGCAAATAATAGTGTTACAGACTAAATTAAAATCCGTTTCAGAATGGTTCCCATGAATGAATCGTCAACGGTATTCATTTTATTTCTGGAACATTTGCTTGTCCTCCCACCTTTCCCTAAACGTTTAATCTAGCTTATCCCGCGCGGTCCCCCGCGTCGTCCTGTGTTGCGAAGCGTGTCAGTGTCATTTGCCTCCGCTTTCACATCGGCTTTCATCCCACACATCCATCCGACCTTTGTCAGACACAGACGACTCATATCATTTTGCTGCTGGGAATAATCGCAAAATGCTGCTAATTCTTCCGAATGCAACTGTTATCTTACGACTTAAGTTGGGAAAAATCTCAATGGCTCGCGTTTTTTTTCAAATGAAAAATTAAATTGGCCGATGATTTGATGCTAATAATATTTATGACGATGTTTATATTTAAATTCCCATAAATCTCTTCTTGAGATACATCTAGACATTCCACGAAAGGTAAAGAATATTCATGAGAAGTATTCAAGTACAATAGCTGCATAAAATATTGCATATAAAGAAACGAGCAGAAGAAAAATAAGAAATGATAGCTTGTATGAATCGTCTTTTGTACACTTTCGAGATGTACCCACACAACTAGACGTAACAACAGTAGTCACAATCGAAGCGTTCATACGAGTCAGTCTTTAAGGGCAAACACTGCCACGTTCTACGAGAGTGGGAGAGGGCAAGCCTTCCCAAATATTCATGACTCAGAGTCATTGCCACGCATAAACCGGAAACCATCTGGGGTTCACCGGTACGAATCCGCGAGTCTCCCTCCCCCGACTGCGCTTCTGGAGAGACTAACGACGTGCGTGTCACCAACAAACTAAAGAAACCGGGAGTTTCTAACCTTCCACCAGAGCCAAAACCGGCGCCTTGTTAGCCCCTATTCTACTGGGATGGGAAGTGCACTAGCAGTGCGAAGTGCACGTCGATGACACAAGCAAATAAAAGGGTTTTTGCAGGGGCGGGGCTGCGAGATGTCGTGTGTCCTTTCGGCGCGGAGGAATTCACGCGAGGGTAAGCGACTGTGGATCCGGTCACGTCGTCCGCGGCTCTTCTCAGGCGAACTTCCGAGAACACGACGCAAATGACGCCCTCTACCGACGCGTCCGAAGCGCCACGCGACAGGCGCCCTCGTTCGCGCCCTTGTCTTCGATCCAGCCTCCGTCGTCCTCTGTCGCCACTCTCGCTTGCGCTGGCGTCATCGCCCCAACCTCTCTCACTACACTCATCCTTGATCCTTCTCCCGCGTCCACCTGCTTCCCACCAGCTCTCTTCCTAACTCCGCTTCCCTCCCCTCTTTAGCCACTGCTCCCGCCCACGCCCTCTCCCTCGCCCCCGCCCTCGTAACAACCCTTGCCCACGCCCACGCCCTCGCCCTCGCCCTTGCCCTTGCCCTTGCCCTTGCCCTTGCCCTCACCTCCGCCCCAGCCCTCACCGTCGCCCTCGTCCGCGCCCTCGCCCTCGCCCTCGCCCTCGCTTTTACTCTCGCCGTGGCCCTCCTGTTACCCTACTCACCCCCTCCACTCGATCATACTCCATCCATTCGCCGCCTCTCTCGTTTCGTCGCCTTCAGTCGCGTGTCTGCCACCCCCCGTCCCCAGCCCTACAGCCTCCGCCTGCCGCCGCTCAGGGCGTCGGAAGACGCGACCTTTGCGCCCACGTTGGCGGCCGGCGCTGCCCTAACAAGTAGCGCACGCGGCCAGCCCGCGCCCTCCACGCGCCTCTCCCCGCACGCGCCACCAATCTGGGACATAGGTGGGAGTTGCTGGGCTGGACATCCGTCTTGTTAGTACCTCTTTGTACGCTGTCCCGGGGCATGATTAGCAGTTAATTGGCTCACGTGAGGCGTCTTGCCGAGACGAACGTCGTGCCTTTGACGAGGTTTGCTCCTTTCACTGCCCCCTTCGGGAGCTCCAGTGTAGGACGTCTCGGTGTATTTAAAATTAGATAATTATATCTAAATCACGTTTTGTGAATTGAATTGATGCCTTATTTCACGCAATGCCGTCTGACCACGCAAATCCCCCCACTAGCGGAGAAAGGAGGTATCTCTCGGGCGACGAAACAGGCGATTTGAATTAGGCTCAGAGGCTTCATTTAGGCTTGAGGATCTTTTACATGCAGTAAATCTACTAACATGGGACAGCCGGCTTTACTTCCCCTCCGAAGGAAGGCATACGAAAGAAGCCGTACGAGGGATTGTTTCGCCCTTAAAAATTCCACGGCTTCGCACGGGTATGAACCCACGAACTTTGGTATAACAGTCCGATGTGCTAATCATTACACCATCGCCGCACAATATTTGTGACAACAGAATGAAAGGATGTCAACGACCATTGAAGTCACACATGACAACGCGTGAGCACTTTTATGCGATTTGGTACGCGCTTAAAAAGTTACTACGATTCCTACCGAAATGACATTCAAGCTTAATCAGTCTTCCGTTCGATAAGTTCTCGAAATTTCCGGAGTGGAAGAGGATATATTTGATTGTATGTGTATTAAGATTCAATTCCATACTGGGACAGTCAAATTATCGTAAACATTATCAAGTTGAACTAGAGAGTACAGATTAAGTCGTGTTCAAAGAACGTTCTTGATTCCTTAGTCATTCTGGCTGTAGTGATAGACATTTCATTATACTACAGCCATAAACTTGTCTGTCTCAGATTGTAATTCTATTTGTGTGGAAGAGACGTAATGTTTGCGATGGCATATGACACGACATAAGATGTAAAATGAATTAATATGATGTTCACCAATGCCTCAATGTCGTTATGACAACGATCATCCTTCATTTTACTGCCTTGTGCAGTTTTGTTTTCTGCTTATCTATAAGTTAAGTATGTTGACTGATATTCACATGGTTTACATGGACATTTGGCGACCTCTGACTGTAGTAACCGATACGAAAGACCGCCAAGCGAAGAAGGCCTTGCTACATGCTAGTAAATACACTTCATGCGCCTTATAAGACACATAAAATGATTAAGAAAAATCATTTGTGGTTGTCGTAAATTATTGTTACGATATGCAGTTCTTGCGGCTCATAAGGTCTCTTAAATTAGAATACTGAATACCCGTATAATCTAGTTATGACGTAACTATTTATCTTCATGAAATAGCCGTTAAATGAAAAACTGCACTTCGGGACATTAAGGTTCAAAAGAGAAGTTCTGGTGAACCGTTGGAACCTCAACATTTTCGTTTTTGACATTTTCTTTCAAAACAACACGTCAGTAATAATTAGGTAGTTGTTTGAGAGGTTGATAACCTTATTTATTTTACTAACAGATACGGCATTGTCTAGATGTATTTACCTGAACATTACATTTCTACAAAGCAGATGCTTGTCACGGAACTGAATTGCTTTTTATTGTGTTAAAGATCGATTTCTTCGATGTAATTCATGGAACTATTTGGTATTGATGTAAAGATTAAACCAAAATAATATGTTATAATAGTGGTGTATATTTACTATTAAATTAATATACAGATGCGTTTCTTCCACAATCGCACGTCATATTTCGGCTGATCCTTCTTTTCTTATGGACAAATCGTACGAACTCATGTTTTTAGACCATTATTATATTCGGGATATTTTCTTATGCGCAAATAAAGTTCACCAGATAAATACTAATGGGTGTTCATGATAAAACACGTTCGCTCTTTGTTTTGCAGTTGGTATCTTTCGACAAGGATATAACCACACTTACCGCCCATGTTGCGTTATGTTGTGAAATGAAGATTAAGAAGGAAGGAGTGCCAGAAGCATAGCAAACAAAGGCATCGGCCCAGGGAAACCCAATCTGAAAACTGCGCCTAACTGTCGATGCAAACGAACGTCAACCCTTGGTTGTCGACGTCGTCGAAGCCAGTCATTGCGGCCGCGTGTGTCCCGCGGAGGCGCCGCTAGGAACGTAGAATTCCGTAATGTCACGCCGCCCACGCCCGGCCAGAGAGACAAAGGCGTGAGCACTCGCCCACGCCCCGGGCGGGCAACCGTCCGGCCAACCCGTGAGGCGCGGGGCGGCGCTAATAAAGTGTGCGCCCGCCCCACGGACGATTTTGCAGATTAATGGCGATAAAGACAACAACGACGAAAAAACACGCTGAACATTCGGAGGCAGGGTGCGTGTGTCACCAGGGTACAGCCTTCAACGACGTCTGCCTCGCAAGGCCTGTGATATGAAGAGCAAATTGATTTATTCCAAGGTCATTGTTGGTCAATGACACCGCTTGCCCGTAATTCCGAAAGGTGGCCGTTGCTAAATTGCGTAACAACCAGCAGTATTATGTAATAATGGAATACACTACAAATCCTTACTATTCAGTCGCCAATGCTTGGGAAATGTTTTCTCTGCAGAATTGAGGGACCAGGGTATCGAACCCGAGACTTCCAGAGGGTGTTTAATCGAACTGAGTGCACCTAAAAATAGCTTTTTTTGCGAGGGCCGTCGAATTGAACGTAAACAATAAACACTCCGACTCGGTCTCTAGTTTTAGCCTTGGACCCGCCTCCCTCGAACCTTCTAAGTATTTCTGATTTAACAAATTCACAGAGGCTTCCAAATTTTAGGGGTCTAAATTTTACGTCGAAGAAAATAAATAATTTTCAGCACAATGTTGTGGCAACTATTTAAATATTAACAATTGCACTTTTTTCATTTTGGCCGAGGAACAATACTAAAATTAATATCGAAATTTTATTCATTTTATATTCTCTATTAGGAATTTTCGGAATTTGCGGAAAAATATCTTTTACTAAAGAAAATGTGTGATACTTTAAAAGGTTGCTACATAAAAATATAAGATTCCAAATGTTTCCTAATATTTTCCTCCAAAATCGTTTTAATACGTTTTGTGTTGTTTATGAGACTCTTTTGTGCATTATATAATAATAGACTTTGGAATCGGTGTTAGGTCCTCATGTGGAAATAACGCTGCCGTGCTGTCTCTCTCTCTGAGCGTCACTTTCGTTATGACTGAATCCTGCACGACGCCGGGCAGTGCGGCAGCGACGTCCGGATTTCCGGGTCCCGCCTCCGCACCTGCGACCGCGGCTGACGTCAGCGAGCACGGCCCGGGTCAGGCCGCTTCGCGAGAAGCCTTGATTCATCGGCGACCATGTGGTGCGAGGAGGCGACGACGTCGACTAGAGCGACGGCGGCGGCAACGCCCGCGAAGTCTCTGACGGCAGTGGGGTTGCCGATGGGCGGCGACCGGGTCGCTGGCTCACGTAGGCGGCGGCGGTGGAGACGGAGGCGGCAGTGCGGGCGGCGGTGGCGGAGGGCGGCCTACGCGGAGGTGGAGGCGATAAATTCTCAGCACCTGCGTCGTCTCGTCTCGTCGTCTCGTCATATTTTTAAACACACGATGGGGCTAGAACGCCCTCAGAATAGGAACCAGGGAATGAAGGGCCGTTTGTTTATTTCAAACATATTTTCGATGTTGTAAATAAACTGTTTAGTGACCTTAACTTCAATACGTAATACGGTAATCATCTTCATTTATTTCTTACATCTTTATTAATTACACGACCGAAATTGACTCTCCACAGACCAAATACGACCTGTACGCCGTTGGTGTAGCGTTTTATTGTGATGACATCTTAATCTGGAATGTGTTTTGACTTTTTTCGAAAATAACTGACCAACATAATACTCTCTCCTGACTGTGGTATTACCATCAGAAGATTGAACAACAAAATAAGTCTGAAATTATAAAATTAGTTTGCCTGTGCGTTCCACTTTTGTTATTACTAGCTCTTTGAAGAGATTATAGAGGATTATCGGCTTAATGGAAATGGAGTCGATACATGGAGACAAAAATGACAGTCGCCATAGTCATTGCCATTTTTACGTCAATGGATACGAATGTAAAATCAACGTTCGTAATATTAAGGAAAAATAATGAAATGTGACATCTCCCCAATGCACTTAAAGTCAATGCAGGAGAGTTATTCAAACACATGTCGCATTTTCAATCATTTTCTGCCCACAGATAATTGAAGTCAACGGCTGAGTTTACCTCAGAGCCAGCATTGCGGCTGTATATGCAGCCACTCGGACCCGGAGGTCTTCGGGTTTTAGTTCCAATAGAGCGGATTTCGACACTGGCTGTAAGGTGTATTCTAGCGGCCAGCTGCTCTGATCGGTAGTTTCCCGTAGTTTCTCCGATCAGAACCAATCGAATGTCAAAGCAGTACCATGAGATACAGGCCACAGGTCGCGCGCGATCTTCCTTCCTCTTCTTGTCCTCTCGTCTTTCCTTTCTCACATACGCACGCATGACATTACCACATTTGTCAGGAGACAACAGCTCGTCCCGGCTGGGGCGGTGCGCCGCGGGGGGAGACACTGCAGAGGGAAATCCCTCTCAAGCAGACCTATTCGTCGGCGTCGGATCTTACCATCCGGCGGAAGAGGAACGTCTTATGGCCATACCAACTGACATAACCAAAAATCAATTAATCCAGCGATCAGTCCACAGTCCGTCTTCTTTGCCCTGAATCCTAGCATAATCGCTGCAATGGCGGCAGTGGTCCGGACTGTCCAGAGGCTAGGCAGCAACAGGCTCAGGCCTCTTTTCCCACTCCCCTGACCCCACACTCACCCCCGCCTCCGCCGCTGAGATTCGCGTAAGTCGTTACGGCTCCGTGGAAGAGTGGCTCGAAAATCTCTTCTTCCGCAGAGCGCTCAAATACGCAGGACGCTCGCTCTTCTAGAGAATTACGTAATGACTCCGCTTGAACGTACTTTTCCTGGTGCTGCCGGCGTCTGTGATGCCAAAGCGATCCAGTATGAGGAAGATCGTCACTCAGTACTAGGACAAATTCAATGAAAACACCAGGAATTAAGAAACGAATACTACTGACTCTCATCAAAATCGCCACCTCACAACGACAACGTTCCTTCAGGCATTTCTGGCGAAAATATTTTGACATGTTCGAACTCTCTATTGTCACACACTACATAATAAAACAGTTTTCATGTCAGACTTATAGTAAATCTGCAAACAAAACGACAAAGTTCTTATTGCATTGTACGTATCATTTAGCCGCTCCCATAATTGTCTGACCCAGTAGTCCAAATGTATTTAATCGCTGAGGTTGGTACATTAAAAAAATGTATTTGTCAAACAATTGTCAGTAAATAAAAGGATTCATTAGAAAAGCTGCTTCTCTTTCCGATATGCTGTGTGTGGAATGAAAATCAGTGGTTTCATCAAACTTGGTGTCCGTCTATTGAAAAATTAACAGACATCTGTTAACGTAATTTTCTGATGAATGGAATGAAAAAAAAACGAGGGAAAAAGGCACGGAAGAAAAAAGGCTTAAGATGTTCATGTGTGGTGCAAACAACTGTATTTTTTTCTTATATACTTGATTCATAAATATACTTTATTTTGCTGGTGAAGAATGCAAATAAAAATGATGCCAAAGTGATTTTACTTATTTAAAATGTACTTTATTAGGAAATTGCTTATAATTTGCCCATATCTCTGCACGAAATTGTTAAACAATGAACACATGCATGATGATAGGCCTGTAAAACGATAAAAGTGAAATTAAAACACTTAATTATTAACACTCATCTCAAGGAAGAAGCTGAAGTATGAAATGTTCCTTGGTCAGCGTATGGATCCCGCCGGCCTTGTCCGTGAGTGAATCCTACCGCCGACGCATCCCCTGACTTTCTTTTAATTTATTAATATGTTGGATGTGATACATGGATCAGTTAACAGTACAACTTTTTCACGTCTTGATGCATACTACCTATTTAAAAAAACTACACTATTGTTTCTTTACAATTAATTCTTAGGGAAAGGAAACCCACTGAGCACTTTACAAAGGATCTTCCAAATTTGCAAATTGTATACAAAAAACATGTTTAGGAAATTATTTTTTATTCTGATGGCATTTATGGGTGCTTTGCCTAGGTTGTGTTGGGTTAGTTGTGTAATTGATGTCATATTATTGTAAAAAGTATGGGATAACTTAGTGATGTGATGTATGATAAGTTTTATTTAAATTTCTTTATGAAGTTGTTTGTAATGAACCGATTACCCGACTTGTCGCCCCGTCCTCGCGAGAACTTCCCCCGCGCCAGCCGCGTCGCTTGGCTTGGCCGCTGATGAAGCAAGAAATGGAATAAACGCGGCGCATGGGGAAGGCGGATTGCGTGGCCGGCGGAATGAAATAACCGAGAGCCATTTTCGAATGACGTAACGTCTCCCCCGGAGATCAAGCGGCTGTCCGTCCAGTCTCTGATAACACGCGATTAGCGAGAACGGGAGCGGGGTCGCGAGCAAGCCCGTGACGTCACTACGTGTCTGGAGGCGGTAAGTGCATGCAAAACGCTCGAAAACCTAGAGCAGTCCACGCGCGATGACGTCACAACCGAGCATCGGTGACGTACGCGGGGGAGCAGGATCTAAAATCGGTGGACGGTGCGTGTCGGTGCGGGGCGACGCGACGCGACGCGACGCGTCACGGGGCGGAAGTGCTGTACGTCAACGCGGCCGCGTCCCTGGGACTGTCTCGGAAAGGGTCAGGCGGAAAATAACAGCACGAGGAAGAATCGGGAGGAAGGTCTAAAAAGGAAGTGTGCGCGTACAGACCAGCGTTTGTAAACCGCGATAGTTCTCCGCGGCGCGCGCGGTTCGGTCGATTCGCAAACACAACACTGCGCGCGCGCTCGGGCGGTTTTTCGCGATTCGCTCGCAGACGCACATACACGCGCGTGCGTGCGTGCGTGCGTGGTTTCCGCGACATGCCCGCCGCGCGTTCCGTGTTTTCGCCGGATCGCATCTTCGCTCCTAAAGCGGCCACCACAGCGAGGGGTTGTTTTAGTATCTACTGGCGCGACAGGGAAACACCGCATCTTACGCGCAGATGCCAACGGTTCGCCCCGACGATGGTCGTAGTATGACGGCCGAAACGTTGGCATCAGCGCGTAAGACGTCTCTGGGACATTCAACTAGATACTCACTTCGGCTTCGGAAGCCTAATAGGGGTAGAATTGTCAATGGAGAGGTCGTAATAGGTCCGAAAATACAGACACTAGGATGGGCAAATAATTTGGACTCCTTGTTTTAAAAAGTTTCGATATTATGTTGTACTTGAGGTGTGGTCCTTACTCCACATGGGGCATTGTTTACGGTGCCAGGGTTAGTTAAACGTTAGATTGTGGGAGTTTTCCGGAACCAAACGGAGTATGTCTGGTAGATAAGTCACAGGTTTGTGGTGGATGTCAGGTGATGTATGTATTATTGAATTATTGTATAACTCTAATCCCATTGGCACTCTCGGGGAATGATAGCCGGGAAAATAGTTTACTGAGAGAGAATGAGTGAGGAAAACAGCACTTTCTTGTCCTGGTATTATGTAGTTACACAGAGTTCATCAAGAAGAAACGATTTCACATAGAGAAAACATGTCTATTTTTTCCAAGACATATAGGAGTAAATTTGAAAAAAAAAATCCTTAGCCAATATTTGAGCCAATTCGCATTTTATTCCACACTGACTCGCTCATTATTTACATGAATTGTAGTTGACGAAGAATTTAAGCGTCAAAAAATGAATGTAAGAATATACTCAATGAAAAATGTAACAAATTAAAAAATAAAGAAAATTATAGTTTTCTTCTTCCGATTCATTTTATTTATTCGACTCATAGCAATAACTCTAGATTAAGGGTTACAGTTTGTTTGCCGTCGCGTATTCAGAATCGTGTAGGAAATGTCTTGGAACTTCTGTTTCTAACATTCTCGTAAACATCATGTATTGTGTGCAGGGTCTTTTGTACGAGTTCAGAAATATAGGATGTACATATCCGAGGAAGTGAAAGACAATTCGTGTAGGGCGTATGAGGAAAACAATGCATAAAATCTCCTGAAACCGTACGGTCGTTACGCCACGGCGGTCGGTAAGCAATTACCGTGCTCATGAAACAGAAATTTCTAAATAGTCATCTCTGAAGCGAAACAGTGTTTTGGGGAGTGGATTTCAATTCACTTTTAACTCCTTCAATACGCAGGGTGACAACATTGATGACAAAATTATGAGGAATATGATCTTCATTATATCTTCAGCGGGATTCCTGCAAATCTCTGAACTTGGAACACTGCCATAGCGTTGCCTATTCATTTACAAGCAATGGTTTTATCCTGCATAACATATTTAGTGTATCTATACAATTATATATACATATTAAACAATGATCTTCTAAAGACACGCCACGACGGTTTTCTATCTAAAACTTACGAAATGATAGATGATTATTTAATGATATTGTATGGGATTTTCTTTTGCTTCGTCACTACAATCTCGGTGTATAAACATCGCGCGTCACGAGGGATTCAAACCGCAGCCCTAGGTTGCTCATAGACCGGTTGCCGCTGTCATCTGGGCTGGCCAATGACGAACACACGGCAATTGATAATCATAATGACGTCTGTACAGTGTCGGGAGGCTGGTAGATGAGTATGTCTGTGAGGACTACGGTATCTAAATATCTCTAGTACATGCGATGAGATGGACGGTAACTACACAGGCTACACAGTGACGACAGCTACACAAGCAGAAGGGGAAACAAAGGCAACGGGGCTAAAACGACTCTTTTGTCTCGCGCTTCTGGGGAATAGTAAACATGGCTATAACAGAGACTTTGTCGCAGTCGCCACCCACGCAATTGCCCTCGCCAATCCAGTCGCCTGCTTAGCCATCGTCACGGAGTCTCCCTAGTCGTGTCGACGGCTCCCCGCTGAGTTAGCTCAGAACCAGCATTACCATTGTCTCTGCAATTACGCTGACAAGAAGGTCCTAGGTTCGTGTTCCGTCGGTGGCGAATTTTCAACGCTACCAAAAGAGGTAGGTTGCCAGCTGGTCGCTGTATCCGGCTACTGTATAGAGGAGAATTTTAGCGGTCGGCTGCTCTGATCGGTAGTTTTCAGTGTTTTCTGCGATCAATATCAAGCTAATTTCGGATTTGTACCCCAACGAAAGGGTCACGCACCGCGATCTTTCCTTCCTCTTCCTTGTCGTAGTTTCCCTTTACACACTTCTCTCTTACAACACACGCACGCATCCACACGCACCCCCACACACACATATACGTACACACCCACTTACACTCCATTACTACGTATCCGAAAACCAGTCAGAAGCTTAGGGCTTATCCCGGATGGGGCAGTGGAGAATTGTGGGAGGGGGATATTCCTCGCAAGCCGACGGCACCACTCTCATGATCCAGCAGGGGAGGAACACCGCTACCTTCCGGATTTAAACATACACTACTAAAAACGGGACTAACGACCATAGCAGTTGACGAGCCCGGATATATAAATCAATGGCCCCCCGCTTCTTCTCCCGCCCTGCCCCGCCGTCGCCATTCTCCTCTGCCTTTCTTGCCCACTGTTACAGCAGTGTTTTTATACGTTCAAAAAATCTTTTGAACAGATTCAATTTATTTTGTACATGTAATTACTTTCACTGAAGCATTTATGTTCAGAGCTTATTACACTCCGCCTCGTTTTTAATAATGACGTTTATTTGACTGAAATAGCCAAAGAAATTGAGAAATGAAAGCTCATAAATTACAATATTTCAGTTGCCAAAACATCACATTTACATTTCATTCAATAATAAAATGTGAAGTTTTATAATTAAGTTAATTATAATGTTCGTATGACACGAGCTCTAAAATAAAGTTGGTTGGTACCTGGCTACCACATGTACTGCACGTATCTAAAATCATACCAAAAATTTGATTTTGTGGTTGTACGACGTCGAAAACGTGGCTTCACCTAAGTATTAGTTGTATTATAAATTGTTCCCGTTCAGTGGGTGAGAGAATTCACATGGAACTCTCTCCGTATTATTGTTTCCATGGGCAGCATGGAATCGATATTTTTGATCGCGGTTCGTTTTTAAAGTGCGCTTTTGTATGAAGATTAACTGCGATTTCTTGGGTCTTTTCACTGAATGTTATAGTATCCTTCATTCTGAATCGTCGTACATTGTTTGGGAGCCAATCGTTCGTCGCCTGTTTTCTCAGAGCAATAAAAATCGTTTCATCGCACAATGAATGTTAAGGCGAGATGTGAAAGTCTTCAGAACGGTAACATTGTCCTACGATTAGGAAGAGAGCCATGAAGTATTCGTTGAGAAGTAATAGGAGAGACGGACGTAATGGTGTTGTGCTAACGACTGTTGATGCGAACTCGGTAGCCTACTTTCTCATACAAACTTGCTTTCACATCTGCTTCTCATTCGAATACGTACGACTATCTATTAGAAAATGTAGGTTAGAGCCTGCATGACAAAAATACATGTAATATTAATGTAATTTTACTTATCATTTTATTAAAATTTGCTGACGGTAGCATCTTCATTGGAAATAGTTTGATTTTGGCCAACGTGCTCATATTTGCTCTACTACCGCTATCATAAAAGCAGTGGTTCAATTATATGCTTCCGGATCAGAAAAAGAATTACGTATTTTCGATGAACAGAAATTTATGATGTGTTGATTAATACTTATTCATATATTTCTTCGTATCATATTATTTAAGACCACCCCGTGCATTACACGCCAGTGTGATAATTATATTTAGTACACATGCGACCGGAAACAGTGAACTTAATTTGCACAGTGCAAACAGCTGCTTGTCCTGTTGATATTTGTCATCCTTCTTGACAGGTAGCATTTGTTTGTAGTGCGTTGTATCTTCCCTAGGATGTCTCACGCGCCATTTAAGTGATACGATGTCGAAAGCCGACATCGAGGTCACACCAGACGGTCGTTTCCACTTCCTACTTGCGACACTTCCCGAAATACAGTCGCGTATATCGTTTCCGTATCGTGGTGATAACAGGCTCGCAGTGCGATACCGCACCGTTCGCACGCTATACCTTTTCTCACCGGTCGCTCACATGGAAATATGTGATTATCGAGGTGACTGTTACAACAAATCATATGGCAATGTTATCTTGTTTACCTGAATACACATTGTAATGCTGAATTTATAAGTCAGCTTCGTTTTCTCTCTCCATGTCTTCATATCACGTATGTGATTGGCGACATGAGCGAACAGGGAACGTTACAGAAGAAAATCGTGATATTCAAGCATAACAGGGGACTGTCGGGAATCCCAGGTCTGGACCAAGCACTATCGATGCGAGAGGAAAGGATAAAAGGGTGATAGAAGGGCACACGGCGGGTCCTTTGAACATGGCATATCTTCCGCATTCGCTCAGTAAATACGAAATCCTGAAAATCTTCGAGAAATGTTACAATTTTTTAGAGAGTGGATTCATCAACCATTACTTTTATTATCATTCGTCAACATTAGTAACTGCAGATCTCATTTTGCCGAAGTTTGCATCGCCCATAATGGCAGGATACCTTGCCCAACCTTACTTCCAGTTCACAGGAAATCTTTAGGAAGTGGTTCTAGCTCAGAGAGGAAAATTGTGATTACGTCATTTTACGTTCGTGATAATTTTTGCTTATCAGCACAAAATATTGAATAAATATGCTGTAAGATTTTATGATGCAGATAGTTAATGTTAATAAGCATAAATAAACAGTACTTGATCAAGAATAAACCTTACCATTATTTTGCCATTCAGTAAGAAATACATCTAAAATTGTGGAGTTGTCTTCAAATATACATATAAAGTCCAGCAAATGATTATTTTGTTACTTTGTTTTGAAAGGACAGGAAGTGTTCAATACATACACGGGGAAAGACTGACACACTGATGGGCCAATGATTTATTAATCTGTCTCAACGCAAAAGTTTCAAATTGTCAGTAGGAGAAGCCGAGGTATAATGTGATGAATATATTAGATCATGATTTCGAATGTCGAATAGCCGTCCATTACTTCGTTTACAACGAACTAAGAACCCACAGTGTTCAGCCAAGCTGATATTTTATCAAGTACAAAGTATCCGTTAACTTCCTAATCAGACTTTACTTGTGAAAAATAGGAGCCAAAAACCAAAGCAAATTTTTAATAAACTATTCTATGACTTGATCACTAGTATAGTATTACTGTAATAGGAAGAATTGAAAATCCACAAAATTGAACGTGCATGAAAGTTTATGTAAAAATTGAGAGAAATGTTAAGGCAAAAATTAATTCTGCGGTAAAAAAATGAATTTAATGCAAGGATTGCTGGTGAATTAGTAAATTATTGGATAAAACGTTAAACTTTTGTGACAAAATATTGGATTTTTTATGAAATGTTGAAAAATCATTAAAAAATGTCCATGAAATATCACATTCTGGAAACGTATTTTCTTGTAATCTTACATAAGGATTAATATCGATATTTTTACCGTGAGCGTTTTAAAATCCGATCTCCTGAAACGTAACCACCACTATGACTCCACCGGAGTGGAAGTTTTGTGTTGGTAAGAGAGTGGGGAGAGAGGGGAGGGAGAGGAGGAGAAAAAGGAAGAGAGTGAGAGGACGAGGCAGGAAGGAGGGAGGGGGTATGGAGGGACTGAAAGAAGGGGAATGTACAGAGGGGAAACGCGGCCAAGCGCATTGGACAGAAACATTAGCATAGACAGGCATGGGCACAGGCACAGGCACAGCTGGATGTGATTATTTTAATTACTTGAAATTAAATCTTCTTACAACGTAGGAAACACTGAATTTCTGTCGAATACTTTCATAGACTAGAAAACATGAATCCTATACTTGACGTTTGTCATAGTTTGAGGCATGGAAATAAATACAGCTATTTTTAACGTGACTCTTGAGGCGTGATCCCGGACGGCGCAGCGGTGTTGTGTGTTCGTGGGGGAGGAGCGGCGT
>BOPP01000027.1:5244352-5260230 GCA_017312745.1 Gryllus bimaculatus | reverse complement strand
TATTGGATCAGGAGGAGGATTCCTTAGACTATCACTCTGTACGTGCGGCGTGGCACGCGCTTCCGCGGGCACGTCGCGGAGGCGGCCGCAACGGGGCCGGGGGCGCGTTATCGGGGACAGCGGTTGCCCCGCCGCCGCCGCCTCATTTGAATGTCCTCGCGAGGCCACACTCCCCTCATCCGCGCCTGGCCCTTCTCGCTTCCTTATCCACCCACGAGCATCCCCCTTCTCTCGTAACTTTCCCGTCTTCCAAGTCCCATCTCATGCCGTCTCGTTCCTTCTGCTCCGTCCCGTTCCGTCTACTCCGTCCCGTTGCGGCATGTCTCCGTCTAATCCGTCCTGTTCAATCTCCTTTGTTCCAACCCTTTCCGTCCTGTCCCATCTCCTCTGTCTCGACCGTCCGATCCCGTCTCGACCATCTCTGCCCTGTCTCGTCTCGTCCGTTTCCTGCCGTCTGTGCGTCCAGATCAATCTCGCCCATCTACACCCGTCTCGTCTTGACCCAGTAGTCCCTTTTAATTCAAGCATTTTCTATCTCGTTGCCTGGGAAGAGCCAGTAAAATTTACGCACATAACAGGAAATGGTAGATGTGATGTACGTGTCAGTGGAACAAATCTCTCTTCGAACCAAGGTAGCGCTCTTGCTTTAGCGACCTCGGCTACTCATTCGGTAAAAGCAACATTCTACTTGCATGATTAAGGAAAAGCATTTACATACAGTTGGGGGTGCCATACTTAAACCCCATCCGATCGTCTTGTAGAGAAACAGTGTCTTAGGCCGCAGGGTCGTCATTGTTTTATCCTGACCTTGCGCTTACGTGAAATATTTAGTAGCCCAGGTAACAGAAGAGCAGTTTATAAGCAACGAACTCACTGACCATTGAATGAAAGCGCAATTTACAGAAGACACAAAACAATGGTATCTACAACTACTCTCGCTTGCTAATTTTTGGACAAACTTCATTTATAGGTAATTCATTGAGCCTCACTGCTCGCTAACCACGAGAAACGCAGTTGTAAATATGAATATTTAAATGACGAAGTTTCTGTTGATTAACGTATTAATAATTTCATAAGTTATGAACCTAGAAGTTTCGTAACACTGATCTCTTCTGAAAAAAAAAAGTTCCGATTTTATCTTCCGTGATGATAAAAAGATCCTTCATTGAACACAATATCGAACGTGACGATTCTTATGTAATTGACAGGGTACTTAACAAATCTTTTGATGTAGTACTTGACTAACGTTTTTTATCGCTTCAAACGAAATTAGCCCGAAATACAAATTTTATGATGGGAAAGGTGACAGGACACTGTCCCGGCAACCTGCGAGCTAGGCAGACTTGTGGGGTGTCGGGAGGGGGGGAGGCGGCACAACAACACCGGATAGGCTGAAATGTGCTGATTCAAAAATGTGTATACACAAATTTTATCATCGCTAATGAATTCCGCTTCGCATTAAGGCAACAAAAAAGTAATTACCTAGTTGTTGGCTATCAATTTATGTTTAATTTATGAGTAACGCAATTTTGGAGATTAGGGCTAAAAACAAGCTAAGGTACCTCAGATTACTGATGTTCGCGTATTTCTGAACTACAAAATATCAAACACTTAAGTTCTAATTTTCTCATTGCCCTTGTTCTGAATTTTAATAAACATGAGGATGATCATCCAAGCAGAGGAGCCAAAAGTGTTAAGCCCAAAGTGCATCTGACTGTTGCATGACGCTTGTTTATCATGTTGGGACAAGCTCTGTGACAGTCTCTTATCTCACGAGGTCTGGATATCGCCGGCCCAGTCTTGAGACTGTCGAACAATGCAGATATACATGTTGTTTGACACGAGTAAACTAGGCTGAAATCAGGAAATGACTCAAAAACTGAATAATATTTGCTCGCCACTAGTTACGTCGCAGAGACAGACAATCGTAATAAATGAACGCACTCAGATTGTTTGTATACTTTCCTTTTTGAGTCAACGCACACGTCGACGTCTCTAATTCATTTCCTATTATGCAACAGCCCAATTCGAACTTTGACCTGACCTGCGTAATCGGTGGTAACACCGAAGTCGTTTCAGAGACATGGGGGTTGGTCTACTTGTGGATCTGCCAAACCGCGCGGCCTTAATATGCGTGTGCGGACAGGATAGGGCACAGGGAACACATGCCGCTCGTGGCTCATGATACTGCTTCGGTGTCCACCTGGAATAGCACAGAGGAAACCACGGGAGTGAGCGATCAGAACACCTGGCCTTTAGAATTCACATTTAAGCAGTGGAGTCGTCTGATCCAATAATTAAGCTGGTATCGAAAATCTGCCTCCGCCGCCACTTAAACCTAACACTAAGACCCCTAGGTCTACGTAGGAAATACCTACGGTACCGCCGCTGTTTAATTGAAAAATATTGCCGGGTACGCCGAGCGGTGTGGCATTAGTTTTGTTAGTGTAGTGGATGTTTTATCCCGGGCGATGGTTATTTCCCCTCTGGAAGGTGACATCAAGAGCTGACCTGCACATCGTCTTACAGTGATTTCCCGCTCCCGGTATCTCTCACAGCGGGGCACTACCCAAGCTGCGACACGCTATAAACCGACATGTGTGGTAGTGTGTGTGTACGTGCGTAAGGGAAGAGGATAGGAAAATGAAGAGGAAGGAAAGATCGCGCGCAGGTGGTGGCCCGATTGGTAGACTATTTATCCGTCATTCGCCTGGTATCCACCGGAAAAAACACCTGAGCGGGACCTTCACTAAAATTCTTCTCCACTCAGCGGCTGAAATCAACCAAGCTATACAGCTGGTGTCGAAACTCCGTCGGGACGTGAACCCAAGAACCTTCCGGTCAGCGTGGCTGCAGTCAGCGGCAATGTTGCTCCAAGCTAAACTCAGCCGGTAGCTCTTTGTGGACTTAGCAACTGCATACTTGCTGACGTCGCTAATTGGAACGCAAAAAATACCAGTTATCTCAAATCCCAAAGCTCTCTTACTGTCTTCGAACAATGGTCTCGCCTCTGCAACATTACTTCCGTGTTATGGTCGTATGTGTGTCAAGAGGTAGCAGGCTAGTGCTGCAATGTCGCATTCGTCCAATGGGAGTAGATATCGAAGCAGACGATGTCTGTAAACAGACCTCTCAAAATAAGAATGAGGTGGACGACAAAAACGATCGCCACACTGAATTATGTTGTTGCAAACCATTGGATGGGTTTCAGAGCATTCCATGGCGTTCTAACAAATTACTACATTGTGTTCAAATCGCTGCTATTTAATGTCAGTTTGGCTGATAACTAGTATTTTATTCAGTTGCGGAAGATGACACAGATACAATGTTTAGCAGGAAGGTGACATGATTCGATGTAATTATTTGCACGAATGTGATTTGGAATACTCAACATAAATGCATTATGATATACATGTCGTAACCATGCCGTCAAAACATTTTTACACATTTTCTTTTCCTTGAAATCTGTAGTATGTATTCACTTATTCATTTTCTTTACGGATTCCTTAGCAACCAACGTAATATTACCTATGTCTGCGCCAACGTAGAGACAGTGTCAGTTTTTCACACTGTAATAAATAAACCGCGTCCAAGGTCTAAATCCCCCTTATTAATGTCCACAATTAATGTATCTTGCGAATGCCATTAAGATAGGGAAGAGCTAGACGTGTTTACTATGATCATGGGATTTATTTACTTAAACAAATCGTTCCATCGCTGCTGGCACTTTGGGCGCAGCCTTGGAAATTAAAAAAAGCGCGACGCGACGCTTGAGTGCGGCGCTTCGGTCGCGCCTGGCCGATGCTTTCTCCGCCAAGGTCGGATTGGCCGAACTGATTTTTTTTATTGTATCTTGCGTTTAAATCATAATCCGAACATTTCTGATTTTCATGCGTCAGTTGAATTGTGTGGTGTAATTGTTTTTATTCTCGAAAAATCGTGTTGGGACTAGTAGTTGCAATTGCTTGTACGCTTCTGAAAAGTAAGCACAGTCGTACTCCGTTGGTAACATCACATATATAGGTACATATTTACACATTCTCTCGCACATGACTCACGAAATATATGATTTTTAATATTCTCGTAGCTGAAATGTGAAAAGCTATTCATTTCATTAACTCAACGTTTTATGCACATTTAGATTTTTCCAAATGTTTTAAAGGTAGAAAAAATTAACGAGAACATTGGAATTACATGAGTAATTCTTGAAGGAATGGAACTTCTTGCATACGTTTCGTACGTTGGTGCCCTACGTACGAGTACGCGTCGATTACGAACAATCGTGCGTCGCTCTTTGATGGGAACGCTGGCGGTGCAGGCGCATTGCATTACCCCCGAGGTGCTCGAGGACCCCCCCTATCTCTCTCTCTCTCTCTCTCTCTCTCTCTCTCTCTCTCTCTCTCTCTCTCTCTCTCGTGAGGACAAAGGGACCAGGAAATGCGCGCTTGACCACCTCGCTCTACAATCGACCTCACTCCACCCACATCCACCTTTGCCATCGCCACAATCAGCGCCTCCGTCACCATTCCCGCTGACACTCCTGCTGGACAGGACTGCGTTCGTTTCATTATGCCTGCTGCTGGTTGCTAGCGGCCCTGTTCCTCGAGCGAAGAGAATTTGAGTGTTTACCTCGCTGTAAGGCCTTGTGTTCTTGCTCTATTTTTGTTGTTGTTGTTGACGAAACGTCCAATGCGACTCCCTGTGTTATTTGGGTTTGAAGGTAATAATTAGATTCAGTGGGACAATATTTATTGTATATAGCGATGCTTTATCAAATTAACATCCAAATATGGAAGATTCGTTAATTGTGTGAGGGTACAGTTGTTCAGGAAAAATAGTCAACGCGAGGACTCGCAGAGTCATAGGCGCCGTACGTTCGTAAGCACATTAAGCACAAAACTAATAATAAGAGATTCGCGTAATCCGAGTTATTGCTCTCCAATTCGTGACAGACGCGTCTAGGGAATGGCGAGGGTGTTAAGTCTCCTCCCGAAGTAAAGTTATCTCGCGTAACGTTGAGCGATCAGTTCATGGTTATTTTTGTTGGCCATTATAAGAGTTACGTGAGCAAAGGTTACATGTACGATTCACCAAATAAATTATTTCAAGGTCTTACACACCTGGTCAAGATGAGTACGTATCGAATTTTCGTAACAGGGTTGCGTGACCTGCTACGTAAAACACTCTCCCTCTGTTTAGCCTTGAAATTTCTTATGTAAAAAGTTCTTTTGTGGAGATTCCCCCAAAATAAAGCCAGGCTACAGCTCTATTTCGGAGTGCGGAACTCCATAATTTCCTCTTTCTCATCTCTCTTCTCTTTTTCCTCCTTCCCTTTCTCTTTGTACTCCTCTTTCTCTTTCACCTCGTCTTCCTCCTCCTCCTCCTCTTTTTGATACTCCTCCTATTCTTTCTCCTCCTTTTCTATTCTTCTTCTTTGTCCTCGTCGTCGTCCTCCTCCTCCTCTTCTCCCACCTAATCTTCCTCCTCTTTCTAATCTTCCTCGTCTTCCTCTTCCTCATCTGCCTCCTCTTTTGTTGCTCCGCTTCCTCCTCTTTCTGCTCCTCCGCCTCCTCCCCAGCAGCGTCTTTGCCTCTTGCAGCTGATCCTCCTGCCAGTGGGCGGCGGCGGTTGCGGCGGCGGCGGTGGGTGCCGCGGTGGCCTCTGGCGCACCACTTCCTGCTTCCCTTGACCCACATCCGCGGTCGCTCTGTGACTCGCCACCCGCCGCCGGGGCTCTCTCTCGGCTTCCTCTCACGTCGTCTTCGTTCCGTCTTCGGTTTCTGCACTTCGCGCTGCTGCCGTTGCTCTCTTAGGTTGCTCCGGCCCTTGTTTCTCGTGTATCTCTGATCTGGTGCGCCTACTTGCTTGCATGCTTCCTAGTGTTTGGACGTGTGTATGTGTGTGTTAGCCAGAGAGAGAGAGAGAGAGAGAGAGAGAAAGAGAGAGTAAGGGAGGGAGAGAGTTAGAGATCGAGAACGGTAAGTTGATCTCCTATTTTTGAAGTGTGTATATCTTCTTTTTTTAATACTGAATATTATTCGTCATTAATTATTTTCACATTTCTTACTTATCTATGAAAATGTTCCATTTAATTTCATTTATCTAAACTGAACTGGTCTATATCTGGCATTTACGAATGCTGGTTGCCAATTATTAATTAAAATTGGACTGATCATTATTTTTGTCATTAATAATAAAAATTATTATTATCATTATTATCATTATTATCATTATTATCATTATTATCATTATTATCATTATTATTATTATTATTATTATTATTATTATTATTATTTATTATGAGGGGTATTTCAATTTCTGGCTCGGCATTTATTTATTTCTCATTTCGAAAGTATTATTCTGTAATTTTCTACATTGTATCAATTAGTTATTCCTCCTATCTCACTTATTCCGTTTGGTGCTCAATTATGTTCATTTTGAATTCGTAACCTTGCTGCCCTTGTCCAAGTCGGTTTCAGTAGTTTAGTCTTGCATTACAGCGGTTCAAGTTTGCAGCACCAATTATCCACTTCCTGTGTTACTTGCATCCTTTCTTTCCGACGTCTTGCTCTACTTTCTCTTCATCGAGCACTTGGTCGGTCGTCATACTTTGCATTTCTGCTCGACCGTGCCGCAATCGTCCCATCTTTGTTCAGGCGATCCGCCCATTGTTTCGTCCGCGTGCCCAATTGCACAGCGCTCTTTGTTCGCCACTATTCGTCGCTGTCTCTCACAACTTCTTGATGTGCGTTGCTTTTCCCTCGATCGCAAGTGATTATCCTAAAATTTCATATTTAATAATAATAATAATAATAATAATAATAATAATAATAATAATAATAATCTTGTTGAGGAAAAGCAGTTTAAAATATTTATCAATCGCTTTCTATAAAAATGAAATACTGTGGAATGCAGTTCAGTGCAGAACAGTACAGTTCAGTGCAGGCACTCTGTTACCAATCTGCAGTAGTTTCTCTTGAAGAGACTTAGGCGTGTAACCGGTATAAAGCAATCTGCGTGGGCCATGACCCGCAAGTCTGCGAGGGAGCTGCTTGTAATCCCATCGACGTTTCGATTTAGCTGACTCGCCCCCTTCTCTCAAACGACATAGAAAGAACACCCCCGAAGCTGGTTTTTTTTTCTTTCTTTTCGAACACGGGAAAGGTGTCGTGCCCAAGCGAATGTTTTCTCTCTTTCTTTTTGTGGGCTATGGGCTTTCTAAATAACGCAGCGCATGCCCCCATTTCTCCGTTATCTATCGCCTGCTCTCTCTCCTCTTCCCCCAACTTTCCCTGCCCCCCTTTCGCTTCCACCGCGAAGCTGAGCTTAACCTCGTTTTGCGTTTCACGGTTACTTGCGTGGGAGTATCCACGTGTTTAGCGACTTCTCGATTGTGCGATGGTGGCGGCAGTGGCGGCGGGGCTCTTGCGACCGAGACCCTCGCGGGGCAGGGTGGGGGAACAGAGAGCATGCGGGCAGGAGCGGAGCAGGCCGGCATGGGCACCGTGGCCCGGATTTGCAGACGAGAGAGCGACCGCCATTACCTCCCGGGTGTGCTGGACTTTCACGCGGCGGGAACTGATGACGTCACGCGCGGGGGATCACGCGAATGTGCGCGTGGGTCCAGTTAACATTGAGCGAATCGTTTCATTGTTGTCGGTTACGAAAGTTTACGCATGCCGTTGCTTTCCCTACCTCGGTTACGCCCACCGTTTTCTCGGTGGTGTCATATCGGCGAATCTAGAGGAAAGCCAGCTGTTACGCGTGTTCTTGACGAAAAATTACGTTCGGCGCTGTAACGGGTGGGTAACACCTGAGAAGAGATCTGTGAAAAATATTCCGACTAGTTAGAAAAAAAAGCTTGCGACAAAAGGTATGAAAGATTGTGGAATATTTGAAGAATTAATTATATTCTTATCGTTCTAATTTCTCAGAAACACGCCTTTGTCATGGGAGATAAAGGAATTATAATATTTGTATTTCATCACATTAAAATATTTAATGTCTCAATCCTTTGTTTCACAATCAGCAGCTGTGCTCGCATGTGACACTGAACGATGAGAACAGAGGAGTCCTAGAGCGGGAGAGCAAACTTCCTGGATGATCACGATGTTTTTTGTTAGTTATAAAGACATTGGCTACGACTGCGGGCAATGATTTTGTCACAGAATTCTCGTTCGTTGTCAACACTATACTCAGGCAAATGTTGCCAACTGGGGCATGATTTCATTCCTTCGATGTTTTAACTTTTCTAAGCGAGCGTGAAGAAAAACAAGGCTTAAGATTCGGAGGATCGAAGAAATATATTCCAACGATGCGTGCTACGTAATTTGTGACGTAACACGGCTATTTGCGTACTCGCACTTGGTGCACATACTGCTGTCAATGAAACCTTCTCCCTAACCGCGAGGGATCTAAACTGTAATTTTATTAGTCAGGCTTAACATCGGATGGCAATATATTCAGTCTGGCCT
The DNA here is from genome assembly GCA_017312745.1 of Gryllus bimaculatus. Lineage (NCBI taxonomy): Eukaryota > Metazoa > Arthropoda > Insecta > Orthoptera > Gryllidae > Gryllus > Gryllus bimaculatus. The sequence continues at coordinate 5,251,756 of BOPP01000027.1, read as the reverse complement.
TCCGAATATAACTTCTGGCTTGTATCTTGGCCCTGATGAAGTTATAAAGTGGGGCCAAAACGTTGGCTAATTCGTGCCCGTCGCCCGACTGACCGTGGCCTCGCGTCCCGCCTGGCGTCTCCACGCCACGCCACGCCACGCCACTCCACTCCACTCCACTCCACTCCACTCTACTCCGCGTCCCACCGTTCCGCGCCTCCAATCGCCGCGCCGCGCCACGCCGCGGCGCGCCGCCCCCTTGTTATATCGCCGAGCGCATCTGCTTCATGTATTTAGTATTTTGTTATCTCACGTAAGATAGCTCGTGCATCGCGGAGGCCGTTTCGATGTTTTTAATAGAACCTGTGAGCTTACATACGTTCAGAAGAGAAATGTTTACACGCTGGACCGAGCTACTAAATGGAGCGAGACGAGGAGGCGGGTGTTGAAGACCAAGAGTTTCTAACCTTCGGTGTAACGTTGTTAGTTTTCTTTTGCCCCTCGCATCTGTCATCTATTCACGGTTGCAAATCACGTATTATGAGTTGCACGGGAGAGGATTTTTTTTTGACTGGAACTGGAAGTTTCTTTTCATCCACACAAGTTTCAGATATTTATAATAAGAACAAAATTAACCCAACTGTTGAAATTAACGTTGCCGGGAATTGTGTAAGTTTACAGAAGACAAAGAGCATTCTTGCCAATCAATAAATGATCTGCCGTAACACTTACGAGTTCAAGATAAGAAAGTGGTTAGCTAACACCTTTGAAACTTTTGTTGGTTTTCACTGATAATCACTTAGTTTTCACTTTTAAAAATGCCAGCAATATAATTATTCTGTAAAATCATTTCTTCTCAGAGGCTACATTCTGCCGAGAACCTTATTCATCGATTGATTCTGTAACCTGAAATTCACAGAAAAAAGCAAAATTCGCATAAGAAGTGTTGACAAGTTAATAAACGTGGCGCATTTTCGTTACAAATAATGGTATTGTCACATCATACGTATTCTATTTCCAGATTATTTGTGTGATTTCTGTAAACTGTATTGTAACGTAGACTAATTGTCATCTACAATTTTAATCCATGTGCTAAAAGATAAATAAATAAAAATGTTAAAGTTTGATGCATTTAAAGTAAAAATATATTAATAGTCATAGACATCTTACATGCGTTTAAATTCATTTTCATACAATTATTATAAAATTTCATTATACAAAGGAGGATCAAAACTGCAACAGTAGAACATAAATGTAATTGCTGTGAGAATGATTCAATCGATTAAGCGAGAAATCTACATTTACCGGTTCTGCAGAGGAGTAACAAGTAAGTAGACACCCGAAGCAACAACACGATCACTATCATCCACCGTTTACAACAAGTAGAATAGCACATCGTTATCACCATCATCAATTTCACGTTTATTACGTCTAATAAGATGTGCGACTTTCGAGACCTACTTTCGATTCCTCGGCGCGCAGAGCCGTGCCAAAAACCGTCCCTCCGACCCCGCCAGACATTGGCCTGTGTTCTCGTAACGAGCGGCGAGATCGAGATCGAGATCGAGGCCTCGTCGACGCCTCGACGCGACGCGTCTCCGCAGCCCCACTTAACATATTTCTTTTCTTTTCTTTTGCGTGCGCCTGACGTAACAGGGCGACAGTTCGGTTTCGATAGTGGCCGATAACGCCGGCGGTCGACCCCCTCGCGGCAGGGTCACGCCGGACGTCAGTCCCGCAGGAGCGCTCACGTGGACGACGCGCCGACGACGCGCGGGCGAAAACAACAAAGAGGAAAGTTCTCAATTCGGAGTCGTAAATAGAATAGTTTCCTTAGAAGGCGATAACGCTACGATTAAGCCGTAGGATGATTCAGGTACGTGCTGTAACAAGTTACGTTTGCCTCTCCCCTTTGGAAACTAATGCTATTCACTCGATGCTACAAATCTAACGATGTGGGAAGAATAATCATCATTTTCGATTTGGTGTAATCTATTGCAAGGTTTTGTAACTTGTTTCCCTCCCCTTTGGAAACCAAAACTATTCACCCGATGCAACTAATCCATTGATGTGTGGGAAGAATGCTCGTATGCTTCGCTTTGGTGCAATGTTTTGCAAGGTTTCGTAACTTGATTTTTTTTGTATCAATTTGTCAAACGTTCTGAGGTTTGTAACATGATGTACGAGTTTGCTTTTTAGGATCTGCATTTCGGAACCTGGAAACGAAACCGGAACATTAACATGAACAAGTGACGTTAAAGTATGTGATTTCTATATCTTCTAATGAAGTGCACTTTCATCGAAATTTGTTCAGTCTAAAGCAAAATTTTCCGTGCCATCACATGTACTTTCTCGACTAGAGAACTGTAATAGTTAATGTAGTACTCAGAGCGAAGTAAGAACGTTTTACACTCGTCACATGTTAGTAATATGCGATCTGTCGGGCGTTCAGTTCTTGTGGCTCCGTTTATTACATCGCTAACACGTAGACATTCATAGAGTTCCGACATGGTTTGCTTTTACGAACAACTTCTAGCGGTTACGAAGGAGAGAGAGATAAGGAGTCACAATACACCGAGAAGAAACAGGAGGGATATTTGAGAGAGAGAGAGACGGCACATTTGGCCGCGGAGAACAGCGGTGAACGTCGTTTGCATGATAATGGTTGAGCTGTGCCGAGTCACCTTTGGGACGGACGCCCGTAAGCTTTTCTCCCGCTAGGTTACGGAATTACATAAGACGTATTACCAAATAAAAATGAACACTGTTTCTGTGCAGCGTCCTCAACGTTGGGCTCGGTGGTGGGGCGAACGGAAAATAACCACGGTCAACCGTGAGCCGGGCGGTCTCTCTATCTCTCTCTCTCTCTCTCTCTTTCTCTCTCTCTCTCTCTCTCTCTCTCTCTCTCTCTCTCTCTCTCTCTAGGGAAAGGTAGGTCACCGCGCACCATGGTGAGCCCCGCCGGAGATCCACGCTGCCGCCGCTGCTGCTTTCTCTTCCATTTAGTGCCCGTGCACCGGGCCGCCTTTTTAAGGTCACGAAGAAAATAACCACCAGGAGGGTACCGGCATCGACGCGCTGCGTCATATTCACCCTCGCGTTCTCAGGACAAATTGCGGTGGGGCGGATAACGAGACGTATTATGAGAGAGCCGGATACTTTCTCGTCACGTGCGGCGGCGAGGTAAATGAGAGCACGGGTGAGAACGGAGCTGAGAAATTCGGAAGTGGGACGCGATGAAGAAGGCGAATTCAGTATGCAAATATTTCACATGGACGAATGACTATTTTTTTTTCTCACTCATTGGAATAAAAAGATGCTGATGATTACCAAAAATGAATAGTGGAGATTTTAACTATAACATTACAACGTATATATTTACATATATTTTGACTGTATCGAACCTCATTATTTTTTTAGAAGGAATGTTTAATATCATGTACCGTTTTGTAACGGAATGTCAATGTTTTCTTCACCAGATTATGTATCTTATTTTTACAGGGGTCGCAGAGTTTGTACGGCAGTTTTCCTATATTTGCTCTCATACTTACGCAATTAATCGAAACGATTTGGACCTCGAAACCACAACGCGCTCAGTTGTGTAATGAATGATTTGCTAATATATTATGTGAAGTAGTGGCCACAAACTCAATGGCGTTCGTCCCGAAGAACGAGTGGGCCACGCCAGCAACTGTCAATAGTAAAATAGGCTTTTACAGACTGTAATTATATTGGTTGCACTTTAGGACCACTAAGAGATTTGAATTCCTACAGAACTAGCTTAGTTTGGGGCCACCGGCAGAGGATATTTGCATGTTGACAATTTTTGTGCCATAGACGTTCATATTGAAAAAAGAGTTTTTAACAGTAAAGTTGCCTGGCTCGTCTATTTTCAAAAAGAGTTAATGCAAAAATATTGATTGAACCAATTTTTACAAAAAATCTTTTTTTATTATTACATTAGTAAGTTAAACTATTGTCAGTATAAGGAATTATCTCCTAAGAATTTACGTTGAGCTGGAAAAGTAATACTCCGTACCGTTTCAACAGTTTAAGCGCCATAAAACCCAAAAACAATTATTTTTCTACAAGTTTTTCAGAATATCTTAGGGGGATCCGGCAAAGAATTGTGCCAATCAATTTGTCTCGTCGAGAGGCATCGAATAAGCTTTTCATCACATCTGTAGGTACCGTAAATCAAAGAAATGTTATACTGGGTTAAAAAACAAAGAAGTTTTGAAGATTTTTTAGAATCTTCTGCATAAATTATCACTTCCTCACCAGGAGACCTCGGCGCGTGGAATGGCACCTCATTTGCCTCGACTGCTGAACCGGAAGGAGTCAAAGCGTGAGTGACGGACGGAAGGACCGACCGACGCCGGATACTCAATTAATATTCAAGGATATGAAAATAGTTAAAACGCTAAGGCGTAAATAGAGAAAAAATCAAAATTATTTCATGGCATAGAAAAGAGAAAAGCAATGAGAGGTGGCCTAGACTATTTTTAATATACGTGTAGAAACAGAAAGTATATGTAATGAAAATAAATCAGACTTGGGAGATGTCATAAAGGAATGGAATACAGAATATTATACATAATAAAGGTCACAAATGTAGTTGTAGTAAAGTCGTACATTTGAAGAACCTAATTGGAAAGTACACGTCTTAGCATCAAATCAACAATGAAGAAAGTTTTAATATGCGCACAGACTTGTTTGTGAATATATTGATATTTGAGTACTTGTGATATCGAATTCTCATGTTAAAAGATTTAAAACAAAAGAAGTTTTGTTCTGAACGTATTTATTACGTATTCATTGAGATTTTTAGAATTAGGAGTCACATCGTGTGTTAATTGAAAATTATCATTACATGATTGATCTATAAATAGATAATCAGATTGTCTTATTTCTTTCCGAATAAGGATTCTTAAAAACAAAATACAAGTGTAAATTTTAAAAGCTAATCGTACTTCCCGTATGATCCAAAATCTTACTTCCCATATTTGAACTCTCCACCGTCGTCACAAGTAACATCGATGCCAGGCTTTGGTTTCACTTGGTACTGCGCAACTAGCCTGACACAATTAACGATGCGCCCTCACAATCTGCCAACGCGATACAAATTACCCATCTATTTCTGGCTCTGTATTTCTAGTATGCGCCCGTTCCTTGGGCCTTCGGCGACAGCCCGCGGCCTCCCGACTCGCGCGTCAACGTCGACCTCCAGCCTCGCTTTACGGCCGTCGATATTTAGCTCCTTTGCTCTTCGGCTCCACTTGCTGTAGCGCTCCGGTCCAATCCGAGTCTCGCGAACTCGCAGAGCCGCCAGTATCTTTTGAGTATCATTATATTTTGCTGTTGAGTCTATATTTTGAAAAAAATTACGCGACATTTGATGGGTCGTATGAGGATGAGGTAAAAGCTCATCATCCAGCCCTAGGTGTGGGAGTAGGGAGAAGAACGAATCGCGCGCGGTTCGTAGCCCGTTGTTGAAGGAGTTCTCCCAGCTTTCGTCTGTAAATGACGGAGGAATCTCTAAGATCAGAGCTCCTGACCTCTGGAAATCACTCTTGGCAATGTTATCGCCAGAGGTCTGTGTACCCCAATTCTAGACCTCAGTTGCTCAGCCGGTGCCCAGTTCCTCTTGATGGAAATATCAAGATAAATTTGTAACGCAAATGGAATTCTGGTTCTGAAACAAAGTTTTAACCGCTGTTTTCGAATGCAAGAAGAAATAAAAGCGTTTTAATCGATACCATAACCATAACCATAACATATTACCACCCAAATTAGTGGAATAATTACTTTCTTCTTTTCCTCCTCCTGGACTAATTTCCGCACATTACCACCTTAATGTCACAGGAAACCAAGAAAAAGAGTGAAACTCTTCACAAAATATATTGAGGTAATTTCAAAATATTTAATTCATTTTTCTTAATTTCACTTAAAACTCATTGCTTACGGAAACGAGATTCCCTTTCCTTGGTTACAGCGATTAATTAACGTAAATATTATGTAAGATCTACTATTGGACAAATTACCTTGTGGATAAAATAGGAAAAAAATGGTGATTGTCATGTAAATATACGTATATAAACACGTTTCTTTTGCTTTTTGACAATCAATGAAATGTTTTTCTTAAAAAAACGTCTATTGTCCATAGACAATGTTTGGTGTGTTACACGCATCTTCAGGTATATACAAATAACAAAAAAAATCACATTTACTTTTGAAAATAAATAATGACAAACAAATTTTCAAGATGTTTATTAAAATCAAAAAAATCAATAATATAAGTTCAAATCATCATAAGATAAAATTATTTAAAAAATAAAGTTTAAATGAAAAAATGTAAGTAGTAAGTACAAAACATGTAAATAGATGGGATAGAGTGAATGGACAATAAATACTTTTTTTAAGAAACAAAAATCATTGTTAAAAGCAAAAGGATACTTGTGTTTAATTATTAAAAATTACATTATGCATTAACCTTTATATAGAGTTGATGATTAACTTTCGCATCACGTGTATAAATTAATATTTCACCTTCAACTATGAAAAAATGCAATGACGTAATATCTTCCCACAAAAGGCCAACGTGGTCTTTTTACCAGTCGTTTTTGTTCTGCACACGAGTTGACCAGAACGTAGTTAATATTTTTGGAAATCCTCGTACGTCTTCGCGTATGCTGTGAGAGCATGCTATGATCGCTTCTTATGTTTATTCATTAGCAGTGATGTCCTACTTTCCTGCTTAACCAACTTCTGTGGGGAGCGTATCGTATCAATACACTTCAGAAATGTTTATTTTTTCCATTCACTTTTATGTTTTCTATTTACTACAAGGTCGTGATTACGAAAGAGCACTATTTGCTCAGTGATAAGGTCTGATGTTCTAATATTTTGAACTGGGGTTGCCCCGTACCCTAAAACGTAAATAGAAACAGTGCCATGGAAGATGCTTCATAGCAACCCACGGTACATATTCCCAGAACGACAATGCCTCAAACTAGAGGGTATAATCTTAAAAGCTAAATAACTGATCTTGCTACTTCCGCGCTTGGATTCTGATGCGAAAATGTCAAACATATTCTCAAACTATGAAATCAAGTATGTTGCGCATAGGAAAAGGAAAGAAAACAGATTCGTGTCCTTGTTTTTACATAAAGCACTGTAATTTTGGAGCCACTACAACTCGTTAACGCATCACTTCCGAGAGTTAATTTATTTCTTTTTCTAACACAAGTGTTCGTAAGAGGGGAGAAGTAACTTAAGGCGAGAGGATACGTGTCCCCAAAAGGCAGCGGCCCCGACCTAGCCTTCGTTTTTCCGCGCTTTCCACCGACGCCTCTTCTCCTCCTTATCCCCCTGTCCTGCGCATCTCTCGTCGCGCCTCTTCCGCCCCCGCCTCCCCCCCCCCCC
>BOPP01000027.1:5213295-5231138 GCA_017312745.1 Gryllus bimaculatus | reverse complement strand
TCCCTCTCTCTCCCTCCCTCTCGTTGGGCCTGCAGCCCATGCTGCGCTATGACCTAGCATCTGCAATCTGAATTATGGGGATGGGCCATAGCCGGGAAATAATCTTCCCAGAATAGGAGGGGGCAGGATAGGGAAGGAAGGATCGACCGTTGTTTAAAGTTCTGCTCGGGCATCCGCCTGGAACTGTTCGGATGAATCCACCGAAACGACCGATAGAAGCAGCCGGCGGAGAGAATTCTCATCGTACCAGCTATTTAGATAAAGTTTATACTCCGTCACTGTCGAGATTCGAATCAATGACCTCCCAGACTACGGAGCTTCAGTTGCGTATTGTCATTTGCATTCGATATCGCAATCGATATCCTTTTCGATATTAACTGAAGAAATAGAGCACGAAATCGCGTTGCATTACTGGACGTTGTTCCTCTTGTTTTGTTTGCACATGGCTCGGGCGTGATGAAAGAAGACTATCTACTCCCACGCCGCGACCTTTGCTTCGACTGAATCTCCCAGAAATTAATTACGCAACGGCTCACAGCGTCAACACGCGGAATTTCTTGTAACTGCCCCACGAGTTGTGTAACGATCCTCCCCATTCTTTGTGCAGGTTGATGTTTGTTCGGTGGTATTATGGTTGCATTAACAACTCAAGCGCATTTTTAATTAAGAAAAAATAATGAAAAGTTCTTTATCGACTAATCTTGGCGTCATTACGGAGATGTGTATGGTTATGCTTGGCTGTGCGTGAGTACTGAAATTTTTTATGATATTTTTTTTCCAGCGTTCCGCCTCGTAAGATGAACGTTTAAGCTTCCAAAAGCCGTTCACAAAGTATATCTATCGAATAACCACTAGAACGAGCGCGATACGACCCCTAGGGCTTGTAGTCGTTGAGCGATGAATGAAACGTCGCCCATAAAACTACTACTGCGGCGTGTTTTCGTCATAAAATACTGTTCCACTCCATTGTGTCTCGAAGTTTGAAAACACTGTGAAGACGATCATCGTGTTATGTAAGTCGGCGTCAACAGGAGTGCGTCTCGGGATGAGTGGGGAGAGGGAAGAAACAAAGAGAGAGGGAGCGCGCTAGAGAATGAAGATGGAAGAGAAGAGACGAAGCAAGATACCCAGCTGCAGGCTACGGTGTTGAATTCGCGTGACCGACTCTTGCACTTTCTTTCCTCTTAGACACTCAACGTTCGCGGTCTTTCTGAAGCTAAATGGATCACCGTAGAGCAAATGCCTCCACACCCATCGCCCGGGACTCACTTCGTGTACCTGTCCCGAACGTCACGTCTAAGAAGCCTTTTGTGCGATCGCCCTTGTTGTAAGGCACGGCACTCCCGGATGCTCGCGAATTGTGAGAGAGCTAAGTAGTTCTCCGAATCGACATCTTCGCTTCGGACCTGTGATCTGAATACCCAGTGGGTCGGAACCGGTCACTCTGACGGCCGTTGTTGATCGGGTCCGTGACTTACTTCTTGGTTGCAGCTGACAAGCGATAGACCTTTTTGTTGACTGCATGTACTTCGGGGGGTTGAGTAACATGTTCTGTCTGAATGAGCATTGGACACAAGAGAAGTAGTAACTTCGAGAGGGTGGTTTTATAATTAACAGTATTACTAACGGAAGTATATTGTTCACATCTTTGTAATCTGAATGACGACCTAAATTACTATCACACACTTAATGTGGTGATATTAAATATTTATTGGAAACATGTACTGAGTTTTTCAAATAAGTCCGTTTTACATCTCGTGCTTCCTACAAAAATATGCTTCCTACAAAATAACAACTTGGTCTGTTAGAATGATAGTGAGCTCTGTAAAATTGCATTTCATTTCCACGTGACGTGGGAATATTTAATATCCATTTGAAAACAAATCCTACTAAGCCGATATAAATAAAAGATAAAGTAATAATAGCAACATAATAAAATTGCCCTAATTAATCAGTATATTTTGAGAAAATTATATATTAATAGGTGATATCACTACCACGTTTTCCTGTATTTTATTACCTCATTATTCAAATCATTCTAAAGGATGTTATATATTACGTCCACATAATCATTTTTAACTATAATGATCTGACGATAAACTGGTCTCTTTTACGCCTTGAATATCTTGTCAAAATGTCCAAGTTCCAATGTAGTTACGAGTCATCCATAAATTTCGTAACGCTAAAAAAGAAGTAGGAGGTTTGAGATTGTGGTACTATGTTCCATAGGGGTAAGGGTATGACACTATCAAGTACGCTGATTTTTTTCAACATTTACTGAAATAATTCCTTTTTATTCAGTCTTCTACTAAAACATTAAAATATAAAAAAATTAAATTTAAAAAATTGAAATACTTTGAAAAGTTTTGATATATAAAATATTACAATAAACGGGAATACTTTTCATCAATGGTATATTTATTGAATTTATTAGATTCCTAAGAAAATATTTAGAACTGATCTATAGTATTGTCTTCTTCTACTTCATGGAGTTAGGTCTTAAGGCCTGTTTCCGTCTATCTATAGTATTGTATTGTTAGAATATACAATACAATACAATCTATAGTATTGTATATTCTAGAATCCAATTATATTGGTGCAGAAATCTCGCCCATGTGTCAGATACGTCGGCATGTTAACGGCGTGTTGCAAGAATTTTTTGGGCTATTCGTCCTTCCACTACTCAGAAATTGTCCCCAATCTTATTGTTAGGTGCACTCAGCATCGCCGAAGTATTCTGACACTTATCAACACATTTAATTAACAACATCAACGAAAGGAATGAAAATTGGGTTTACAATAGTAAACAATATAATTTATTTTTACTTATTCTAAATAAGGAGCGTTGACGCAAGTATTACCTAATTATAATAGGGGATTCAGGCGCCCGTTCCACGTGCAATGGGGATATTCGAAATTCCCCAAATTTGGGTTACGTAATTTAAGGACGGCCACTTATTCATATCTTTCAGATGTAGTCATAAAATACAACCAGTTGCACTAAAGTACACAGATGCGACTCCGCAACCAAAGGTTCGTAAACCGCAAAATCCCGCACTTTCTCGACACCAGATACGTAACTAAGTCGAAGCCAAATGGAGATCTCCAGAGGTGCCTTGATGGTTCCTCCGATTGAAAAGTTTATTTCCAAAGTGACGCACCTCCATTTTATTTTGTTTCCTTATTTTGCGGGTCAATATATTACTTAGACGCTTCTCCATCATGTTACCATACGTTAAGTTAAAAAATTGCGTTTCCCATGTATTAAAAGGTACCACCAAACCATTGAATCCTGTTTTGAACTACAAGGCTGAATGTGACTACTTTCCTTTCGGAAAAAACTATTTTATGGAGATACGTTACTTTGGGAACAAGCTCTGCTGGATGCCGCACCACAACCTTATGAAACCACACGGACCGCCCACGAATCGCCATCGTCTCATTGTTGGTTCCTCTTTGAACTAGAAAATCTCCGTTAACAATGTGGATCAGATGTGCAGCTGGTTACCCATGAGACCCCCGGGACACTGTGTCATGGTATGTTAAACGAAATAAAGGAGAAAGAAAAGAAACAGAATAAGATGCAACAAATTTAATTCAACGCTCACAAAAGAGCGCCCAATTTTATTCTCAATCTCCATTTCGAATAATTTGCTGTGGATTCAATGGAAGAGGGGCTTCTCGTGGAAGTGTTCCGATGAAATGCATCCGCTGCTTCCTGTAAACAAACTGCTGTAATACGCGACACGTGCGGTGTTATCATACAGCCAAAGACAATGATGCGTATAATGCTGCTAATAGTAATAGCAGGATAATGAAAGATATACAGCTGAGAAATCCAAAGGAGCTACGTCAGAGCGGCTCACAGCACGTTGCCTTTCAACAAACGATGTACATTCAAGAGCTGCCAGGTCCTGCGGGGGGGGGGGGGCGACATTCACATCTCCGCCCTGTAACTGGCAACTTAAACTGAACAGCTCATGGAAACTAAGGAAGCTACAATTCGTTCTGCATGATATTGCTGTGAGTAATAAGAGTCAAAAACATATATTTATGAAAATTGTATTTACTTGCATCACATGCCGTTCACAGAAGGCGTCTTGAAACTTCTCCTTAGATTAAAAGCCACATAATTGCAGTTGAATAAGGGATATTAAGGTATATGTGAATATTATGAGCATTGTTGAAAACTGTTTTGTGGTGACAGTCACACATTACGAATCCGTCAAGGCAGTTATATCTGGAGTTCTGTCGATTGTAACTGATTTAAGATTATACAAAATGTTTCATTAACATGAAGAAAAATAGAAAATAATTTACTGCTTGATAAACTCTGTGAACGGTCAAGGTATATCGTTGAAATATAATAATAGTAATATTAATAGTAATAATATTTTCTTAGCGTCTATACATTTTGGACAAATTATGTTAGGTACCTATCGCTTAATAGTTTTTCGCAATTTTCTCAAAACATTAATTTTTGACTTAAGTCACTTAGAAATACGTGTGCAATATGTTCTTATTCGTTTTAGGTATTGATGTCCATATTACTATATGATAGATGTTGCCATTCAATGATATTCAATAAAACCAATCAGGGTGAAGAATGGCCCTCTATATTAGTTTTCGACTATACCAACATCAGTTTAGATACTAAAATTGTAAAAAATGCATCTATTAGACAACAAAGTAACCAATTAAAAAAGATTGTTATAACTAGATGAAGACAGTAAGCATTAACATCCCTTACGGGCATTGTTTAAATCTTCTCTGTAGAACTCTGAGTGGGCCAGATAGTGAATAAACAGTCTACGAAAGAAAGGAGAGACTTCATTGGTAAGACTTGCTACCCCAATTAAATTCTAAAGGAAGTTTAGAAACAAGATCAGCAGACAAACTTTCGTAATTTGTTAAGCAAGTCGAGGACTTTCTCAAGGATTTACATTGAGTAAAAATACAGATAAATATTTTACGATGTTGTCTTTTCAGTTTCACCTCCTCAGCTTGGCTGCGTCAAATAAAAGTTAACCCTTTGTGATTACAACGTTGAGTTTTATAGCAATTAGTGCGAAGTAAATGATACATGAATGGTATCAGCTGAATAGATAATTCTTTAATTAACCTAGGAGCTAATGACAGAGAAGTTATTTACGTTTTCAGCCTGGTTAAAGTATCGATCTTATACCAACATATTCTTTTGTTATGTAAAACTTGACAAATTTACGAGTATCGAATATTACCGAAATGTCGTATTACCGTATTATTATGGAAATAGAACACATGTAAACATTTTATGATAATACCCATTAGTTAATTGACGACTTGAAAAATACTAAATATTCAACGTCTATTGTTGAACAAATTACATGTGGGAATAAAATTTATAAATTCTGATATTTTGACCCACATTTAATGTTGGATTTTCGTAAATTTTCTCTTAAATCTTTGAGAAAAATTTTGAATGTTTCCTTACTTTTCGAGCCCCAACATATCGTTTGTCCTCTCTCCCTCTCCTGAAACATCACCAATTTTGACGGTTTTTATATAACTGAATTAAAATAAATCTTCTTTCGCGGTTCATTTTTACATTGCCGCAACTCTTGGTTCATCTCATTTGCGTGCATTTGGGCTTGTGCATGTGCCCTCCGGCGCTTCCGGCAAAGGGAGAATCCTGCGTGCGCGGGGTTTGGGTGGCCATGGGCGTCGGCGTAAGCGTAGATGTGGGTGGGCGGAGGTTGCCTTTTAGCCGGCCGCGCATCTGCACCGCCTTATCAAAGCAGCGTCCGCGTCACACGGCAGATAAGGCGTCCGGTCCGCGCACCCACACGCTGTGACGTCAGAAGGTCGGCTACTCCGGCGTACCGCCACTGGAAATGGCAACCCCACGTCGATAACAATCGACTGAGGCCCTAACGTACTCAACGTTTCGTTTCCTTAATTTTGTAAATTTATCCCTGGACCCCCTTTTTTAACCAGTCAATTTGGATAATTGTTGTGTACATTTGGAAAAGAGGCTCATTTAGTGACCCTATAAATAGTTCGCTAACAAAACAATTGTATTGTTCATTATATTAAAGTTAGAATTTCATTCTCCTTGTATGTTTTATTTATTTACTACTAAAATAGGCCTTATCAATGCAAAAAGCCATGGAGATAATTATAATGCATTGAAGGCTTTCACGGCCGGAGTCAATATTATTCATGTCTTCCGGGCTGATGGGCCGTGGTCTAATTGGCTTTGAACTGCCAAACGTTTCGCCCACGACTGCGGTGGGCATCCTCAGTGGCGAGGTCTCAAGTCGTCAGTCGCCAGTCAGCCACCGTCCCGGACACTTCGCCCGAGACTCGCCACTGAGCATGCTCACCGCAGTCGTGGGAGAAATGTTTGGCAGTTCAAAGCCAATTGGATCACGGCCCGTCAGTCCGGAAGACGTGAATAATATGGAGATAATTGTCAATCGGCTTTAATGATTCGATTTCTAAAACGTCGATATCGATGTCATTTCCTTGTGCCCAGCACGTGAGGAGCAGGGCTCGAGTGCAAAAGCGGGGAGGGGCAGGAGTTTTGCGTCATCGGCGGTCTCCCAACCGGCGCAAGGCGGTTTCTGTGAGGGCGTGAGGGCAGCGGGGGCCGCTGCGGGCGATGGAGTCATTCGGGAGACCGGACTAGAAGCCGACTGAAGCGAATAAAAATAGCTTCACAAGCGCGTGCTTCGTCCCGCCACCGCCACCATCTAACAATGATGTACCTTAACCGTTTCTTGAATGCCGAAAAGAAGTTAAAATCTACTTCACGTGGGAGAAGAAGCGGAAAGTGTGCATCGGTAATGGCCAACGCAATTAATACATACCGTACAGTAGTTATTATTTCATTATTCACGAAATGGAAAATTACTTTATTTCAAAGGGATTATGTAAACAAGATATTTTTTCGACTTAATAATTCCATTGCGTTTTCGATGTTAATACACTCACTCTTCCAGTGAAATATTGTCTTGGGATGCACGCTTAATATAATTGATTAGTGATTCCCTTGGAAACCTTAAGTTTGACGAAGTAACGTAATCATTATTATTTCTTGACCTGCTCAAAGCGTTGTTTCTTTTTGTTCCGAAAGTGATTATGTATTTGTTTACTCTATTACAAAAGAAGAAGGAGAATAATTGAAAATATAAAACTACGGCGACAAGAAAAATAGAAAAGAATCAATCTAGTTCCGCTTCACTAGATTTGTGGAATGAAGAAAGTCGACAAGGTTGTTCGATCTCCATCCAAGGCAAATAACAACGAGGACATGCTACGTTCATAATTATGTTCGTTTTATTGTCAATCAAACGCAGTAATGAAGATGATCTTTGCCACCGTGAGAGAATGTACGTTTCAAGTTCTCAAATGTTCCCTGAAATATGCACATTAAAATTTTAAAGGAAGTTCACAATTATCGTTGTATTATGTCACACGAATTTTCATTTACACTTTCGGGAATGTGAAGAGTTGGATTTATAAGCTGTTCACCAGTTTAAAAGTTTCGCCCTTAACTGTACTAAAATTTAAAAAAACTTCACCTGACAACCCTTCCGTGATTCTATGATACCAACATTTCGTAATTTTACCTTCAAAAATTCTCTTCAGATGCAATCGTAAACAGTATTCAGTGTTACACATTCATGTGCGAATACTACACCATCGTTCATAATTCGTGGAAATAAATATTGGGTCAGAAATACTATTATGCTGGAAATGCTATTATTTTCGTTCTTCCTGGTGATTATTCCGAGCAAACAAAACGACTTCCTAATTTCATTCGTCTAGGTCGTGTTGAAATCGAGCTGACAAGCGTGAAAAGAAACGAGGCGTCCAGTCGTGTTGCCAAAGTCCTTAGATTTAAATTCGCACCGCAATAGAAGACAACCGAGGTCTATCGAGGAAATTTAACGGCTAAGAAACGGTAAGACAAGGGTATTTTATCAATTCGAGTAGATTACCTAAGGATGGCTGATAATTGAAGGCTACTGCAGCGACATTTTCTGTGCAAGCATTTCCTTGTTCAGTATATTCGAATTCTCGTAATTTACATATAATGTTACTAGGAAGAATCTCATAATCTGAAGAGCATTATATTCACTTTGTATAATAGTATATTTCAGCAACAGTAACGAATGCTGTAAATAAAGTTGCTAACCCTTTCCTTATGACAGAATCGAACAAGAAACTCGAAGAGAATTAAGGAATGTATTTTGTCATCAGCCATTATTTTTACTGTCTTTTTTTTTTGGTTAATTGGCTCCTGTAGAGAAACTACCAATCGATAAAATTTGTGTACGCAGTTCTTATAGAATTGCATGTAACTTGAAAGTTTTCCTCAAGCGCACTCTACATTCAGAAGAATCCAATTATGAAACAATTCCTTTTCGCAATCATGATAAAAACATAGTAAAAAATTCACGGACATCTCTCGTCTGTTTAAATTACAAATGATATAGGCTTTCATAACATTTTATAAGCATGGCCTCAAGTTTAATACGTGACCTTCCCTTGTCATATTTATATATCTGATAAAAATTGCATAATGTATTTCTACGCGTTACTTATCTTCTCAAGACCATTCGACAACCCTAATCTGAGTGCAGTTTTATTTAAAGATGATGGAATGCGAAGAGAAACATAAGCACGTACGGATGAGGAGAACGAGGAAGAAGGACAGGAACAGAGTGCATTCTAAATCACTAAGAGAGATGACAAATAAAGAAAAATTACTCGAAGAGTGAACGATAATACATATTGACTGTGACGTAGAATTCGGAGAAACATTATATTAAATAGAAGAATATTGGTATAAAACAAAATAGGAAAAAATACAAGTAGTATGTAATGGCGGCCATACAACGGGGTCATAAACGTGCTGCAAATTCATGAACAGAGGCGCCCTGTTAGATATTTCTAGATAGATTGTCAGAGTGTCGACTGAATGGAAAAGACAGAATAGAACAGCTTCCCGAAATATTGGATTCAGGAACATGAATGAAAAGAGAAACAAAATGTTGATATAACTAGTGTGGGTAAGGAGGAGATTCCAAAACTATACACCAGTCCGAATATTGATGCAATAGTTTTAAAAAAATGTGTCTTTAAGAAGCCCACATTATCACAAACAACGGAGGAGCCAAAATAGCATCTATTTAACCAGGTCTTTAACCAAGATTGAAGGAAGACTGTCGTCCCTAAAAATGCATGTTCAAAGGGAACATTTGATCAGACAATAATATAAGAACTGGGAAGGAACGGACCTTCGTACTCTGAACAAGATATCGCCAACTTCGTTGCTCAAACCGAGAAAATGTTCAGGCCCTTACACGAATGGGGAAAGAAGGGATCTGGAGAGTAGATGTCGGACCACTATCCATCCACCGCTCGGAATAGGATTCAAATACTGGATGATTCATGTGGAAATCGTGGAAACATCGGGGTTTGCTACTGATTTGTCCGTTTCATCTGACTCTGATTGCACAGTTGCTCCATAATCGTTCATTAATTCATGAAAAACCGCCCTGCAATTTGTCATACATCCCAGGGTAGGCTGAAAGGCATTGCTACAAGAATCCGAAAATATAATTTAAAGGGCCATTGAAAACAATAGCTGAAGTGCAAGTGTTTGTGATTGACTGTGATCTTGATGATTCAAATAAATCCCCAAATACTTACCAGCTTCACCAATAAGGAGAAGTAGCTATCTAAAGAGCCGAATTACACGCTTCCGTTTGTCGAATGATTCTGGAGTTTCAACGTACGCGCGCTTGTATAGTGTAGGATTGTTCCCCAAACGTTCCGGCTTCAAACCGGATCAAATTCATGGATTTGTAAGGCCGAAAGAAATCCTTCGTACGTCTTCGTAAAGCCGGTTGTCCCATGTAAATGTGCTTAATGTAAAAGATCCTCAAGCCTAAAAGACGTCTCTGAGCAAATTTCAAATCGCCTATCGCAGCCAGATAGTGACAGGATCGTGGCGGAACTGGCGTGGTCGGGCGGAAGAGTGGGCCCGATGGCCTGAGGCTCGCCACGGAAAATAAGGCATGATTAAATTTGAAATTGGATTGACAAGTGTGTGATGGAGGGCGACCGCCCATTTCGGCGGCCTTCGCCGGCCTGGGCCGAGCGGGACCGAGCTGCGGGTGGCGGGGCGGCGGGGCGGCGCGACGACCTGCCTCGCGCGTGGATCCAGGGGCCCCTGCGCGGCGGGACTCGCGCGGGCGAGAACTCTGGAGAGGGCGCGCACCGAAGCGATGAATCCGCGGCTGGCGGCGGCGGCGGCGGTGGCGGAGTCCGGGTGAACAACCTCGAGGCCTATGACTCCTAACAGCAGATCGCAGCCGCCATTAACGCCTCTTCCGGAAACGCCGCTAACGACTGCGCCAGCCGCTGCGATACCGGACGGGCGGGCGGGCGAGCGAGCGCGTGGGCGAGCGGGCGGGCGAGCGGGCGGGCGAGCGGGCGGGCGGGCATGCGAGCAGGGACGCAGGGAGGCGGGGTGGAAGGGAACAGGGGAACGTGGCTGGTCTGAGGACGAGGGCGATGCTGGTCAGGTTCGCGGACGTGAACAGGGACGGAGACAGAACGGTGCAGGGTTGAAGACGGAAATGGGCCTGGCAGAAGTGCGGAGGGGTGCGTGGACGCACGTTTCGTCTCCCGAACTTCCGAATCTCTGGCTCCCTTTCCAAACGACTCTGTAGAGTCGTGTATGGAAATGACGTAACTGCTGCAGCGGACTTTTTTTTCTTTCTGGTTGGTCTAATTATAGGAAATGGCTGACGGATAGTTGTTAAGCGGCGTGAAGGTTGTGGCAATGTCGAACGGAAATAGATTTTTGATTTAGTTTCCGAATCGTCAATACACGTGACACAATCGAGTCATTTGCCCCGTTTATTCGCACGTTCGTTTGGAATTATGGAGTGAAGTTCTGAGGGAAATATTTCGTTTTATTTTCTGTAATGTGCTTACAAGATTCATATATTTGCTCTTGAAAAAAAACTTGTATTCTTATTCTGATTGTGCAGAAAATAATACTCGATATAAAGTATCTGTTATATTTCCTGAACAATGTATTTACAGGAAAATTATATAAATAATTATGAACTATGGTATTTGATTTGGTGTATAAGTGATAAATATTATTGACGAGAGTCCCGTAAATATTTACTTTCTGTACATACGTATTGGATGAAAAACCAGATTGGGATGGAATATACAGATGCTTAGTTAATCGTAACGTAATATCTGACAATAAAAACTACATGTAGAAATAATACTGACTGCACGTCGGTAACAGAAATTAATACGTCGAAGTAGGAGAGTCTGTACAAGAAAGGCAGTGTTTGCCAAACGCCAGAGAAACAGGTTTGTGTGTTTATATCGAGCACAAAATACCACCCGCTTCCAAAAGAGGGATTACGTAAAACCGAATGTTGCAAGAAGCGGTCGCGGGAAACTTCTGTAACAGCTACGTCAGTATGCGAGTGCCAGTAGTTATCTGGCTTAGTTACGTTCAGATATTTGTGGTGAAACTCGGTGTTATCATTGAGTTCGCTGTTTCTTCGTTGGAACCAGGCTCTTTATCAACGCACAGCCGTAATTCTTATGCTGATGAGCCTCTTTGTTATTGTACCGAAGACGAACGCCCTGTGTGTCTCTAATAGTCGTAGTTACGTCACTGTCGTACTCAACTTGATAGTAATACTTGTTTCTAATACTACGTCAAAAGACTGTCTTTTCGATTGTAAAGAATTTTTCATGTTTTAGAAGATTGGTTTGCCCGTATTATATTTTATCACAGAAAGTGTCAAAGGAAAATGAAAAATGAAATAAACATAGATGATACATAAATATTATTCTGATTCAGTTCTGAACAAATGATTTTAAGTTTGTGTTGAAAAGTTAACTCCCGGAGACATTTTTGTCGATAAATGCTAACCTGCGTCAAACAAATTAATATAGGGCCATAATCAGGAAATGTAATATACTTCCTTGTAGTTAGCTGTCCATAAGAATGTCCAAGAGTTTATTCCACAAAGTAGTATATCATACTTTTTATCACGGTCATGAAAATTACGTAAATTCGCATTTTTCAACCTTCAAAGAAAACGCTCTTGACTACCTTTCTTCTATTATTTGACTGTATATCAACATCTAGCTAGGTCAAGACCACATCCTAGTTGTTAGTTTTTTGTGGAATATTATTTTTTTTTTACTTTCCTTTGCACAGCATTCAATCTATATTTACATTATTTACAAAAATTCAGTGAAGCGAATTGTGTTTGCCATTTGTCATTGCCACTATCACTTTTAGTTGCCGCACTGTGACTTGGGAAAACGTGTTCAGGCATTTATATTGTTTTGTAATTTTAATTTTTATATTTGATCCTTTTTTGTGCTTTACCAAATGAACTCCAGGTTATCAGTTTTTTCGTCTGAGAAGTAGGGGGAGTCGGCCCTAATTCCGTCCAATAATCACGAATGTTCTGTGTTTTATTTTGTGAGGGACTAAATAGACTTACTGTTACTGAATATTTTACCGTATCATGTTAGTGAACAATGACGTATTGTTTACTGTTTGTGATGGAAACCTGTCACGTAGTCAGTCTGTTAATGAGTCGTCGCTCCCATTTCGGTCTTCAGTTTCATCACATTTCTTAGACATACTTAGAGCCGATGCTTGAATAGTTCCTCGTTAACACTTTGGCTGTGGAGATGAAGTGCACCTACCACCAATTACATCGGTTACACGCTCCTTGGAAACTCAAATTTGAATCGCAGTCACACTATCGGTTATAAACAACTCTTAAGAAAATTGTACTATGACTTCTAATGGCAAAGACGTGATGCTGAAAATAAAAATTGCTGTGACGATTGCAATAATCATGATACGATAAAGACAACACAACGATGACAATGAATACTTAGATAATGACAATGATAACGAAGTTTAGCAGTGTCGTTGAAGACTAAGAATAACACAATGTCGACAACGAAGGTACATTGAAGACGATGGTAAAGTCGAAAAAAATGCCAAAAACAATGAAAATGACGGTGCTGTCGATATTCCCGTACAATTACGACTAATAAAATGACGATGATGGCAGTGGTGACGACGATGGCAACGTCGAGGGCCAGGACGGTGACCATGATGATGTCGCTCAAGCCCAAGACATTGGCAAAAATGTTGATTGCATCGGCGTGGGTGCCACGAATAGCAGCGGATATGGTGCAGAATGAACTAGCGAGTGGTTGATCGGCGCACGTGATGGCTGACATGCAGCGCAAGCCCCTACCCGCCCTGCCCCGTCCCTCCACTCCTCGCGTTCGTCCCGCCCGGGCTCCGCCGCCGGCGGCCGGCCGTCCACCTGCGGCGTCCTTGCGAAGTCGACGCGGCCGGCCGCCCAGCCACCCGCATCGCCGGCGAGTCCGTCGTCCCCGTGCCCTTCCTCCCGTCCCCTTCTTCGCGTCCGGCCTTCTCCGTCCCCTTCCTCCGTCCCTTCGTCCGTCCCCCCCCTCTCCTCCCCATTCTCCGTCCCTTCTCCGTCCCTTCTCGTCCCTCTCCGTTCCCGCTTCTCCGTCCCCCTTCTCCGTCCCCTTATCTCCGTCCCCTTCTCCGTCCCTTCTCCGGTGCCCCTTCTCCGTCCCGCTTCTCCCGTCCCTCTCGCGTCCCCTTCTCCGGTCCCTTCTCCTCCCCCTTCTCCGTCCCCGTCTCCGTCCCCTCTCCCGTCCCCTTCTCCGTCCCCTTCTCCGTCCCCGTCACCGTCCCCGTCACCGTCCCCGTCACCGAGCCTCTCCCCGTTCTTACATTAGCCTCGAGGCACACTCTTCATCACCCTTGGGGCAGACCGCCGCCGCCACCGACGTCATCTGCTCGACCAGATCACGTCCGCCGCCCTTCCAACGAGTAATAGGCCTTCCAGGTACCTGTTACGTCAGGAGCGTCCGTGCCACGTTCCACGATGCGTTAAACAACAAACGGGCAAACTGACGTGGTTTAAGGTAGTGAATATAGGCGATGGCCGATTTCTACAATTAATCTAGTTCGTTTTTTTTTATTTTTTTAAAATTTTCTTATTTGAACCGGTAGTGTATCGCTTAATATATTATGTAATACCATCTTCATCTAAGGAAAATGCATAAAAATATAGAAAATATCTGCATTGATTAGAAGCATCATTTGGCCATTTGTTTCGATTATTCCAAATGGACGCCGACCGCGAGGAGTGGTTATCATTTTTGCCCATGGTTAGATTATGATGTATAACAAAACAGTATTACGCAGAGGAAGACAATTCCGGAACGAGTGATGGTATGCGGTTGTAGCTCTTTCAGAGTTGTTTATTAGCAAGGGGCCTTTACGATACTACATGGTTGACAATGTTGACAATGAGTTTGCGTTTCCGTTCCTGAACATTCGTGCAGTAACCTTCGCGAACAGCCTTTTGTCCTGTTGTTATTTAACGGTCTCGCGTTGTTAGTAAACCACTACATTGTTTTGCGGAGCAAGCATGCTGTTGGATTTCTGCTTAGGATGAGCAATGTAGAGGAACATATGATTGACCGTAGTGCCGTGGCCTTTATTCCCATAGTAAAGAGGGGGGGGGGTCTCTTCATCCTATAGTTCGCAGTTTAGTCCTATTATTCATTTACAGGCAACGTCAATATTTCAACATAATGATTATGCAATTTCTATTACTTCAACCGCATTTAAAAGCACATATGAAGTTGTTATTGTTATTATTTTTTGTTTCGCGAATCGGCCATCATGGAGCCACGCGATACGTGCATCCCACCTGGACATAAGACTTGATTGTCGGGGTACGTGCTAGTTACTTTTCTATAGGTGAGACTCAGCATTTCAATGCTGATTTCATTTTTATACCCCAGGGGTGTTAGTCCTGGGAGATAGGATTAAATTATGATGATTATAAATGATGAAATAGACACACACGAACATACAGAGACACACACAACACAACCATGCCCGAGGCGACACTCGAACACGCAATCCTTTGGTACGAGATCACCTATGCACTACTTTTTTTAGTGGAATATGGAACTCATCGGTATATATTCAATATTTTTCTTTATTTGAGACGAATACATCCAATAAGAAATTACTCCTTTTTAGAATCTACGAAGATAAACACTCCATCGTCTCTCCATCTCTCCATCGTCTCTAAAACACTAGACAAGAGTTCTGTAATACGTTTTGCATATTAATGGCGATGACTTGGCCTTGCACATAATTTTTTAATACTTTTTCAGTGCTGTCTCTACAAAGGTTTTACAGTTATTACCACAACGGTAATTAGTGAATTATTTCCTTGTGACTATTCCTTTCTAAGAATTCATCTATGGGGCATTACTTGGTTTGCAGGTGGTTGCAGTTCGGAACTATAAAATGGATGTAATGAAATAGAAGCAGTCTACATTCACATCAAAAATCAATGAAAGAATACTAGAAAAACTTTTTTTTTCATAAAATATGAGTACGTGACTTAGATTAACTGAATGAAGCTTGTGTTTTTTCAGCGAGCGAATTATTCGCATACCCCTTGACTCATACAGTTAATAAATAATTAATTTTCCGTTTATTTATTCTGGCTATTATACTATTTGCAGTTCCCTATGCCCTGATGGAAGATACCTGGATGGGGGGACAAGCAAGTCGACGTGTAGGTCGGCGCTGGATTTTACCACACAGCGGGGGAGAACACCGACATCTCCCGAGATAAATCATGAACTACACTTACGGGACTAATGACCGTAGCAGTTGACACGACCGGAAACGTGAAATAATCAGTCAATCAACCAGCCGCCTCCGTTTGTTTTGTTCAGACATGATTGCATATCTCATCGGCGAGAAAGGAAGAGCGGAAAGACTGAGGCGACCAACTAAAAGCTTAGAAATGCTATAGAAGGAATGACAATGATCAATATCGTCACTTAAGGCAACCTGGGAATGACTTTGGGAATCAGTGAAAGAAATAAAAGAGCATGGTTGTACAAATTTGCAACCTAATCTAGAAAGTGAACATGGAACGTACCATGCGTTATGAGAGTAAAATAATAGGTTTAACTGAAATATTATTGTATCTTAGTTGCCCGCAGAATAATTGATTCTTCACAGACAAAAAAATCTTGATACAATATTCAACACGTATGCAAGACCTCATTCCAGTGTATAGACCTTAATCAGATAAACCACTTTTACATGAGCATGAAACTTTGTAATGTTATTGCACTACAATTTCTTTGGTAGCCTCCTTAGGCTAAATGACGTGACCTATTAATTAGAATTGCCTAGAAGGCAACAATGTATGTTAATAGCTAAAATGCAGGAAACTAACCATATATTTTCATATTTTATATTTCATGTAATACATAAAACTTTCTTGATGGGCGACGTCAAAATTAGACCTAGAACACAAAATATCCAGCTTATGTATCAACAGAATCAATGAACCAGAAATAAATTAGATTTCAAATTAGTTACATTGGTCGTCTCTCGTGCCGATTACATTTCTCAACTGCTGTTCTTTAATTGCAGAAACTCGATATAGGAAGCAGACAAAGACTCCACCAAAACAGATGTCGAAGATTTCAATTGTACGACTTACGAAAGAAGAGAGAAGCCGATAGGGTGTCTATCTGGGAAAAGTTTCCAACTATTAGGATTGACGACTGAGGGGGAGACTACGCCTCTACCTTTGGTTTCCGTTTCGTGCAGAATTGCACAAGTTACGAGCACCGAGCGCTTAGTGCATGCTACTGTATGTAACAGAAGAAGTGGGTTAATGTGCAAAACTGAAACACGTTGATTGCATTGTGATATTAGAGATGGCTTTGATTCCTTTGTCGATTCCGGTAGCTTAAATTGAGCGTGCAGAGCACATAAATGCGAGGGCATTGTTCACAAGGAGTACGTGGAAATATGAATGAAATAAAAGGAGTAAGTTACATCATTACTATTAATACTATTATATTATAATAAATATTAATAATTATAAATTCCTGTAACCTATTATACCCAAAGTTACACTCAAAAATGTAGAATAAGATGAATCAAACACGGATTCAAAAATTTGATTTGCCTAATTTGGAAACGTGCTTATTAACATACAACTAATCAGGAGTAAATGAGGTTGAACCATTTAATACACTTACAGTAATTATTTACATTGGTTTGCAGATCTTGCTGTTTTATTTATTTTCTACTTCCTGGAATTCACCCACCCACGCTTGATATCATGCCTTTGCACAAAGATATTGCTGAGCTAGGGTTTTTTGGTACATATCCAAGTTCGTAATATAAAACCACACAAATATTTTGAAAATTTAAATTCGACATTGGTACTTACACCGTTTCTATTCGCAATTTTCGAGTTTGAATGTTATTTTCAATGTTCACTTAATCCTTCCTTTAAAATTCCTTGGATTGTATCACCTTAGACAATGCATAATCGACTACGTGGTCATTATCAAAGAGATACCTGCAATAAATAACTCGATTAAGTAGGCCACTCCAACCTGTTGAGGTTGAAATCCGATTCTACAACAGTTTGTTTCGAGATGAGGCAGCACTCCTAACAACCTACTACTACAAGATTCATTTGAGGACACGCCACCCCGCTCTGAGATGTCAACTTCCTGAAACAGCGTCCTAAACAGGAAATCGTTCTAAATCCGGAACGTCACTGCATCCCCGCGTTGTTCCAATTGCTGCCGGTCGTTTATGCCCGTCTCCGTTTGCCATCGACGCTTGCGAGCCGGTGTCAACCGCCAGGCCCACGGTCCCTGTCTCCGCCCTC
>BOPP01000027.1:5190221-5204911 GCA_017312745.1 Gryllus bimaculatus | reverse complement strand
CCCCACCCCCACCCGGCTGGGCCCGCGGGACTCAGCGAAGAAGCGTGTCTGGGCGGCGACTGCGACTGCGACCCGGGGAAATGGGCTAAGCGCAAACGCACGGCTGACCCCGGTGACGCACGCGCCTCTGCACTGCAGACTCGTCTGCGCTGCCTCGGTACCTGCGATTTGGGTTTGTAATACCGTGCATTTAATTAACATGTAAAGAATTTAAAACAAATATGGGGCGTTTGGGAGGAAGAAATTTCGGATTTGCCAATCCAGGTGGCGAGATCACTAATGTAGTAGTACTATGGCGATCTCGGGGCGATGGGTCGTTGGATCGAGGCCCGCCTTAATACTTTCTACTATACTGTACTTTTAATCAAGCAGATCATCCAATCTGACTGCGAAGAAATCTCCAAAACTATGATTTCATGCAATACAATACAGAAAATTCAACATTTTTTAAGCTTTGAAATATAATTACACAATTTGTTCGTACTGAAATATACAAAGTGGCATAATTTCGACACTACACATAAAATAAGTTTTTTGGATACCAGTATTAGAATAATAAAATATGCTTGCAACCTAGAAATTTTGCTGATTTATGCCTGTCTACAAAAGAAATTATTACTGCTACTTTATTAAAGCAAAATTGGAAAAGAAGTGGGGAATATATTCAGAATTTCCTCTTTGAAGTTCTCGAAGCGTTAAATTTCACAACCGAAAATAAGAATAACTTCAGTTGTATTTTTCTCCGTTCTTGTTATTGTAGCAGTAATAAAGAATACTTTTTATTTTTTATTTAATTTTAGTTAATGTTAACTTATGGTTATATGTTAAGATATGACTCATTTGTTTGTCTCAATGGTAAATTTAAATGATCAACATATAAAAAATGGTAATGTGTAATGTAAGAATAAGTATTGTGAAAATTTTTTGTACGTGTTTATTATTTAAATTTGTCAATGAGACAAAAATGGGATTATGTATTTACGTATAATAAAGAATACTACCAATATCTAGGATGCATACTCACAAAAAATTAAGTTTACATTTTTTCCTGTTTACTACAACATTCCTGTTTGTCCACATAGCGAGAACAACATTAATATCAACATTTCCATCCTCATCATCAAGAATAATACGAACGTAACAGCCGCAGCAACGTTATCCATAACAAGGAAGACAGCGAAACCACAGTAACAGCAACAACAACCGCGAGGACGAAAGCAACATGGACATCAACACATGGCTGGATTGCAAGGTCTCGTACCACACTAAATAATATGAAACTTAACGGAATTTAAGCCTCTTATTGCTGAGGAAGGACGGTCAGAAGATCGAGATATCTTTCACCACATCAAGGGAACATTTCTCATGCACTTAAGCTCTTTCATAAAGCAATAAGATAATGCGTTGCAGTTTTGCGAAAAAAAATGGGTGCACATCTGAATGTGTAATAATCAATCACATGACTGCGCAATGCATTCATTTACGTTCTGTGACCTACATAACTAGGTGGGCATTTTGTTTTGTAATGCAACTCATCATTGTTCAGAATAGTCGTTACTCAAGGACACAGTAGTTTCCGTCATATAGTGTTACGTTTTGCTTTGTTTCATGAGACCTTACGAGAACACATATTAAGTCTTCTCTCTATCTTTCGTCATTTTCACGTTATTTTTTTTAGTTTATAGATGAGTCTTTTGAGATATTTTTCTAAGCTAAATTTCATTGATAATTTTAAAAAATGGGCAAAAGGTTTCAAGTTCAAATTGATAACCAGCTAAAATACTCATTAGAACAATTTTCATAGTTATATTATTGCATTTGCTGTTATCAAAGCATCACAACCACAATGAAATAATGACTGAACAGTGGTGGATCCAGAGAGGGGGCCATGCCTCCTCCCAAAGGACTAGAATTTTCGTTTGTTACCTTCCTTTAATTGACAAAATTAATTTAAATATTTATGTTAAAATTATGTATTTATATAACAATGTATTGTATAATATCATGTATATATATACTACAAAAATAATATACAATATTAATATGTTTATAATTTAACAAAAATCTGTAATAGCCCCCACCAAATTGATCGTCTGGATACGCCCCTGACCAATAATGTTTCATTTTACTACGCAGTCAAATATTAACTTCTGGAAAATTTGAAAGTGGAAGTAAATAATAAAAACGAAAAGTAGTAATGTGCTGGTATCTAATTCACCGTCTGGGCAACATACAGGAATATTTCACAGACGGGGAAAGTATGTTCTGAATTGAATAGTTGTCAAATAATTCGAAGTTCATTCCAGTTACAATTAAATTAGTACACGAATGTACTGCATATTAATTATGATTTCTTTACTTTTATTGGACTTCGTGAATATCTACAATTTGATTTGAAAAAGAAAATCACATACATTAATCATAATAAAAGTAAGTATATTAGAGAACGTATCTATTTATTTAACCTAAAAACAGTGATAAACTGATTTTGAAGGCTAAAAAGTTACACTCAGATTTTTTTAAACATTATTTCTAAATAAATTTAGTGTCCTAGGTCTAAATGGCACACGTGAAAGGCTTGAATTCCCACATACATGGTGTACGAAAAGAATCTCAATTTGACACTTGAATCCCATTCTGTCAAGTTTTTCATCCAGATTCATTTGATCGATCAACCAAATGCTGAGATGGTCCCTTGCTTTTCCTCTTGACATGAATCTAGCTTAATTATGCGCATCTTTTGTGGAGATATCTCGTTTTGAAATAGTTGAGGGTTTTATTTTGTCAGCAATACATTAAAATCAATTCTGCAGTTCGTTTACCGGCAAAAATATTTTCTGTTACTCGGTAGCGAAAATATCAAGTTTTCAAATGTTGCCAATTTTGCTCATTAATACCCATTTCCCTACACATTGAATGAAGTATAATGATGAACGAACATGAATGACACACATTGTAGGGTAACAATTGAATTAGACGGGGTTTGTCATGAGAAACAATTCTTACCTAGATGCAGTATGCACCACATAATTCAACAACATATAATAAAGGTGGGGTAGTAGTTATGGAGTTCAAGAAAACGTGCACAGCTACTTCTTGCCACACGTCACGCACAGTTTGCTCTATGTTTTGACGCAAAATGAACTGAATGAACGCGGCGTAATCCGGAGGTTTTCGCCCCTCAGCCTTTCCCGCATCGCTCCGTGTCGGAAGGCCCGGCTGGCGCCCGGGGTCGTTGGCACGGCCCGCCGCGTTCCTGCAGGAACACTTCCGCCTCCGCCGCCTCCCACGCCAAGCGGGGCGGATTAATTACCTCCTCGGCCCCCTCCTGCCACGGCGACACGTAATGTAGTGATTAAACCGCTCGCCGTCTCCATCGCTGGGACATGGGTTCAATTCCATGTCGTGATTCATGGGGTCCCATTCCAGGGGTTCATACATGCAGAATTCGTCGCCAGCCCCCGAAATTCATTCACTACACTAACGGGACTAATTACCATAACAGTTGTGCCCGAGAAAATTAATCAATCAATTAATTATGTGGAATTTGTGTTGGACAAAGTGCATTCCCGACAGTTGTGGGGGGGTTTACCCGTTTCTTTTGCCACACATTTCAACATTGCTTCATCATTTGTATCATAATCATAAGAAAGTGTGTGACATTTGAATCAAAATCAATTAGTCATAAGTAGCAGTTTGCAACCTGCGTTTGAGTGTGAATGACTACCTCAAGAAACAGCATGTGCTGTTTGAAATACGGCGAGCAGATCCGGTCTCAGCTCTCCTGAACCTTCCCACAAGCTCAGAGACGGAACGGACATTTCTCTAGATTGATTTTATAGTTGTTTTCTATACTGACAATGGAATGAAATACGGAGGTAACTTACAAAGGAATGGTTGATTCCTAAGGATCAAAAACGTTGCTTCGTTTTATGTTATGGGACAGAACAGATCTTAGAAAAGCAAGCGATCTTGTAAGAAGAAAAAAAGGCAGCGAGATTTCGAACAGAAAGTAGAGACGAGTGAGATGCGAATTAAGTAGAGGCGATAGAGAAGCTTACCGGATGTGTAGGCGAAGGTGAAATTCATGGTGGAAGCGGATGCAGATTGCATGTGAAGTTCACGCAGGAAGTTGATGCAGAGGAGTGTGTAATCGAGCGGAATCGGAATCGAAGATGATCTCAGACGAAAGACCTCAGGTCAAACCAAACAAGTTCGTATAATCATTTATGTTCCATTTTTAGTATTTAATTATTTATTTTAATTTTATATATCATTTTTATTTTGACGAACATTTTTTACTTTCCTTTCACTAAAGAACATTTGAACAAAATATCAATATTTTCGCGTGTTATATATTTAGCATTGAAAACGAAGGACACGTAAATAAGCGAGCGAGAGAGGCCTTTAAGAGAGGATGCAAAGGAGCAAATACGAGTCGATCGAGTGGCAAATAAGCGACCGAGACCCAAGTAAGAAAGCGAACGGGAAGTAAGCGAACGAGCGACATGTAAGGGAGCATGGAGTGTAAGAGAGCGTGGAGCGAGGAGGTAGGCACGAGTGGAGCGAGGAAGGGAGCGTGGAGCAAGTAAGTAATCGAGCTAGAGACAAGTAAGTAAGCGAGCGAGGGGCAAGTAAGCTTCTGAAAAGGCAATGGCGGCGCTCGAGTCTCCAGAAGTGGCACACAGAGACGCAGCAGCAGCACAGAAGCATCGTTCAACGGCCGCGAGAGAGAGGGGGGCGATCTCCCCGCAGCAACGGTGAAAGTCACGGGCACGCCACTCTCGGCCGCGCCTTTTGCTTCTTCGCATTCTCCTGTGCGTCTGTGGCGGCGGCGTTCGCGTTCGTTACGCGGTTGCACCGAGGAAGCGGAGGCGGAGGCGTGAGACGGTAGACGAGGTAGGTGAGGGTAATAACGCGAAGGAAGAGAGTGGTGATAAAGACGACTTGAAGGTAGGCACGGGTGGTGACAAAGGTGAAGGTGGGAAAGAATGCGGCGGAGGGGATGGTAGGCGAGAGGTAACGGACGGCAGCGGCCGAGCCGAGAGTGGTGTCGGAAGTGAAAGTAGGCGATAGTGGTGACGGAGGGGAAGGAAGGCGAGGGTGGTGATAGATAAGAATGCAAGGTACTGCTGGATATGCTGAACGCGAATGTAGTGTAGAAGGACGTAGAAGGGAGAAAGCGCGGGTGAAGACGGAACACAAGGTGGTGGTGATGTCTGGGGGAAGGCTATATATAGACACAGCGTGTATTGACAGAAGGGAAGTGGAATGCGGGAGCGACAATTGACCCAGGAGCGATGGCCATGTCAGAACGCCGAGAAAACGCAGCATGCACCTACTAAGTGAGAGTTCCAACGAAATGGCAGGGGTGGGGTGGACCCGTTTACGATGTCGACGTCATTGCCACTAGTGGGAATTGGCAGGCATGGTGGCATCAGGAGGATGGATGGTGGTGAATGTAGCTGCGCGGTGTTTCTGAAGGCTGCGGCAGCCATGGAAATGGTGTCGCCGACCTACACAAGAATCTATCAATACAGCTATGCAATCATTATTGGCGACGGCAACATTGAAGGAGGCAATGAACTTCACCGTGGATATGACGTAGACGTACGGCAAAGACACTGTGATGGAGACGGAAGAAACAACCCGCGAAGTGAAAACGGCGGTGACAAAAATTGCAAAACGCCCGCGCGTGATCTTCCCTTCCTCTTCCTTGACCTGTCTCAGCCTTTACTTACACACTCACTAACATGCACTACACTACATTAACGTCACCTCCCGTCACAAACATGCACTATTCTCACGGAACTAGGTACGGGGAGACAGAGTATGGCAAGGTAATGGTGATCATGTGAGAGGCGTTTCTCCTCTTTGCGAGGGAGCGGGACGCTGCACGAACTGTGTGCGGAAAGCGTTGACTGCGCTCTTGCAGCGTCCGAGGAGGCCCCGCTACAGGGAAGGGTGGACCTGTTGCTCCTGGCATTATGCTGGCGCGGTTGCCCCTGGCATTATTGAATATATACATTGCGTTTAAGCATTTGTATATTCGCGAAGACAATATGCAGGTTTTTAACACACACACACACACACAAAAGATGTAGACTTTTATCGTTTTTTGGGGAAGTTTGATGCAATCGGTTTTCTGTCGGAAATTTCGAAAATTTGCGTTATAAAAAAAACTGTTTCCTTGCTGCTTCCGGACGTGCTATTAAAATATTCTGGGCTGCATCAGGACGCGCTGCAGCTAAGGGAAGAGGGTAGATCGGAGCGAAAAGCCACGGCGCGGAGATCCCGACCTCTTGGACAGGCGATTGAACAAGCGCGGCTAAAAGCAGGAAAATCGTGTCACCGCGGCGGCGGGCGACTAATTTGAATTCGTGTCCGCAAGTAGAGGAGAAGTCGATTTTTCTGAACGTTTTTCGAGGGAAAAGAGAGAGAGTATCAAGTTTCCCCAAATTAAGATGAGTACAAGATTCCATTTTGTCGGATACATAATTTAAAGGGCAATGTGTGTACTACGATCTCGTGCTTCAGAAACCCAGAATTTCTAATCAATAGATGATGCTATAATTTATAATAATAATTTCGAGCAATTAATAAGCACGAGATCGTATTATGCACTTTGTCCCTTTATTATTATTATTATTATTATTATTATTATTATTATTATTATTATTATTATTATTATAATTATTATTATAGTTATTATTATTATTATGTTTAGAGGTTGTAGAACTCCCATACGTTTTGGAACCGTATTCCTTTCCAAAGGCCTTCGGAGTAATTTGCTAACGATGCTGTAGAAGGTATGACAAAACACCAGGGCACAATGAGCCTTCAGGAGACTAAAGAGGAACAGCTGCGGAAGACCGGATAGCCAGGCATCTGACGTACTTCCGAGATTCCTACGACCTTGAGTAAGATACAAAGACGCGTAGTAATCAACCTAAGAGCTGAGAAAAGAGGATAAAAATATTGAATTTCATTGACTTTAATGAGAGCGAGAAAGGTGCAAATAATACGCCGAATATTTAAGAGAGTAATGATTTAATATATAGCGATCATGATTCAACCTCAAGAGTGGACGAATCATAGCCTACGAATCATTTATTGGAGATGTTCCGGATGACTCGAGGTCCGAACTTGTTTGATACTAACAGCCTGAGATTGTATTACTGAATCCAAGAAGAAGTGAATTGTTTTGTGCGCACTGTTCATTGGATTTGAATATTAAAAACCTTCCCGTTTCTTAGATCGTGTAAAGAGGACAGAACATAGTTGAAAAAACGTTAAATATATGTAGCATATTAGGTGAATATTACGGATAGCAAATCAGAATACGATACAGAGCGTCTAGTGCTACTGTCGTATGATTTATCTATCCATTAACGAATATATAAATCTTATGACTCATAAATTCTTCTCATCCCTTTCCCAATTGCGCAGTACAACAATATTCAAGCTAGGTAAAACGTATGGTTCATCAAAAAGAATAAGATCACGATTCCCTAAAGACTCCCTTCGTCCACCTTAAAACACCTACCCAACTTCCACTTTCCAAAAATTCCACCCACTGACACCCTCTCCTCAAAATTATCACATATAACTCCAAAAACTGTTATCCACAGTTTCTTATCAAAGAACAACGTTTTATCAGACCCCTGAGAGAGGAGGTAACGCATGCGGATGTCCATCCCTAAAAGTTAATGTGTAGAATATTGTACAATAAACACCCCTGAAAGGCAGAAATGCCGAGCAGGTAGAAATAAATTTTTTTAAAAAATTTATCTGACCTACCAAACTAATGAGCTGACGTCCGTATCCTAAGACCATTGAGATAAGTGTTTATTTGGCGATTTATTTACAGTACTTGTCGCTGCAAGTGTGTTTATTCGATCATACTCAACTGCAAAACAGCCCCCGATTGTGCAAGTAGCTTCGCTGACTTGGTCACGCAATGCCTATGCAAAGCCAGAAAAATGCTGGCGAGCGGCAAAAAGTCCTGTTAGTCAGCGTCCAGGTGTAACTTCCTCGAATGTCGTTATTAACATCTGCGCCTTGCACACTATTTGTAATAGTGTTCTACCAGAGATACACGACCGAACACGAGCTGTAATCTTTTCAAGTGGTCGCACAGAGCAAGAGGTTTATTCTCCCTTCAGAGTGCTGTGGTATACGCAGTGCTTTACTCCCGTTGTCTACCTTCTTAGGTTAAAGCCAGGGTTTGTTCTTTACGTATTCTGTGGAGCTGAATGCCGTTATTCTATTACTCGGAATTTTTGTCGATTTCTTGCTTCAGGGTAACGAATGTATTAACTAATCGGGGAACAATTGAATGCAATTTTGACTAACCTTGCATTGTGATGGATATATAAAATCTTTTGGATTGGTCTCGTAGTGCTCGGTCAGAAAACTCACCTGGAAAGAAAGAAAGAAATACATAATTAGTATTCAGTAATTAAACACCTTATTTACTTGCTAGCTTAACGGTTTATTATGATCAAAGATCCCAAAGGAAGAATACACACAATGAGGAAACAAAAGGCAAGAGGATGATTTCATTATGGACCCCGGCACTTAAACACTCAATACTTTGTTCTACCCTTAAAATTAAGACAGGTATAAATTGTAAGAATGCGATACTACTTTTTATTACATCTTTCACAAAATGTTTCAGATTGTTCATGAAAGCGAAAAAAATAGGCAGTCGCCGCAGCCGACTACTACGACCTTGTTCAGGGCGAATGTGAAGGTTGCATTATGTCATCCGAAATGTTATCCACGCGATCTAGCGGAGTCTCCGGTCAGGAAAAGGTTTATACGTTCCGGTAGCGGAAGTCTTCGACTGCTACAAAATGAGAATACGTAACTTTCAAGGACAGAAGCTCGAAACGCTAAATTAATCATAATGCCTCCTCATTTCGGTCATTCCGGTCAATGGTCATTTCGAGATACAAGTCCCATTCCGATATCTAAAAGCTATCGAGCGAACACGACACTGTGCGAGGCAACGGAAGTGCCCGGGAACGCAGGCGCGGCCTTCGCCGGAAGAACAACGCCCCGCACGGAGCGTCGCGCCACGGGCGCTCTGGCGGGCTGTTGCGTGGCGCGTCGCCAGCCGCGGGGTCGCCGCGACGGCCGCACTTGCCGCCAGCGTCGAGCAAGGCCCCTTCACACCGCGGCAGCTCATTTCGCTGCACTGTCAAGATTGCCGGTCATGTGCAGTGCCTCGCTGCACCAGCCTTTCTCCCGCGGCCGCCGCCGGCGCGGCGGTCATGGTCAGGGACGGCAGGGCGGAAGACGCCTCCACTGCCCCCCCGCACCGCGCGCCCGCGGTCTCGGCGGTGGGGCCGTGAGGTCCCTCTGCCTTCCCCTTCCCATCGCATCCACCCCCCACCTCCCATCCCGTCACCCTCGTTCCGCTCCCTCGCCCCATGCCCTCACCTTCACCCCCCCCATGCCCTGTCCCCCAACTGGACCCCTCCCGCATTCCACCCCGTCCCCAGCCTCCACCCCTACACCAGCCCTACAATCACAAGACTCCTCCGCGTCGCACAAAGCTTCAGCGCGCTGTCCATCCAGTTCCCGCCCCGCCGCCCCCAACCCTCGGCTATTACGCCGCCTCTCCCGCCTCGACCCAACCTTCCTTCCGCCACCAACACCAAGCATTCCTTCGCATCCGCCCCACATTGTCCTCCACCCCTGAACCATCCCGCCGTCGCCCTCCACCGCGTCACCGCCGTCTCTTCAGCATCCCGCCCCAGCCCTGCCCCTCCTCGCCCCTCCCCCGCTCCTCCTCCTCCTCCTCCCACGCGGACTTTGCCGCCTCCGCCGTCGCGGCGCGCTGCCTGCGTAACGCGTTCATTCACACAAGCCCCCCGCCCCTCCGCCTCGAGCAACCGGCCCGGGGGCGATGGTAAACGCTGTTCGGTGCAGCGCGCGAGCGGAAATCCGCTTACGAGGCCGTCCGACGCGCGCGGAGCGAGCAGCGAAAAGAAAGAGCAGCAAAACGCCTCCTCGGATGCATCGCGGTCAGCAAACCCGCCCTCGCTGGCTGGCGTTTTATGCGCGGCGTTACGCAGCGCCGCCAATCGAAACTTCTCGATTCTCGATGGCGAACGCGCTGCTAGAAAATAAGTTAAGTAACAGGACTCGAGGGAAAGTAATAGCATTGCTCGTCCACAAGCTGGGCGTCCAATGCACGCTCAAGCCACGCCAACAGGCGAAATTTAGACGTGGACAACCAAGATATTGAATGGAGTTCTAATTGTAACATTGTTCAATGTATATCCTAATTAAACCTTTGGGACATCTGCTTAATTATTGTTTTCTAAGAAAATTTTGTTTATATGTACCAAGTTCTAAATCAATTAACTGCTTTTTCCATTGAATTGTTGTACACCGAAACTACGTGACAATACGGTCTTCAGCTCTGCGAACTTTCATTCTGCTCCAAGACCCGGTGCTACTATCGGCTGAATATTTTACATTATGAGAAATAACACTGTCTGCTTATGGATTTCATAGCATACGTTGTGTTTTGTTGGAATGCCGCGAAATGAACGAAATGTTGCATTAAGGACTCTCATCATGGTGAAGGGATGGTGGCATAGTCAGACTGGTTCGCCACAGCGACAGCATGGAATAAATGGTGATGTAAAGAAACTCGCAGAGATCACATTGCCCATACGCAGAATAGGACGTGTTTCGCTGATGAAGGGCAGACGTTCACGGGTAAACCTGTGATGTATTTTGCTTCCTTTAGACTTTATTCGTACGAATTTTTTTTATTTAATAATTAATAATAATTCTAGTGATTTCTTCAAAACGCAATTAAAGAAGAATTTATTCAACAACAATGATTGTTAATAAATTATCAACTTACTAACAGATGAACAATGAAAATGAGTATTTTCTATGTTTCGAAAATATCGTACTTTAAAAACTATTTATTACGAAATGTCAAATACATAATTATCACATGGCTTGATATCTAAGACAGAAAATGTAAATTACTAATGTAACAGCCAAAATAATAAAACGCTAGTAAAAGCTAATTTAGTAATTAACAACTTTCATATTTCAACTTTGAAATATATATAATTGTCCAATATATAATTGGTTTTCATACACCATCGAAATGACAAAATAATAATTGGCCATACATAGTGTAATCAGGAGTAGGTTCGACTTCTGATTTTGGCCTTTCTTGCACTTAAAGAAGAGACTTTAAAAGCACATATTGGCCATACAAACTTAAAATCACTAAAAACTGACATTGTGACTTCTTGCACCCAGACATAGCTAATGTTAATATTTGTGGATGCGGCAATATTTTCTTTTTGGTCGAGTTTTTATACAGCTCGTTATCCGCCGCCAAAATGAAGAGGAAAAGTAAGGGCATGAAAGACAAATCGACGGCCTTAGGGGTCGCGTGTGAAGCGTCACGTACAGAGGAAGCATCCGAGCAGCACTAGATTTCGCAACGAAACGGCATCAAGGAGAGCTCTCGACGTCCTAACGGACCCGCTAGCCACTCCCGCCGCGCCGCGCCGCGCCGCGCCGCGCCGCGCCGCGCCGCGGGCAACGGAACACGGCTTGTTACAGCCATTGTTGTCGACTGGGAGGCGAGCTGCCAGGGTACCAGAACGAGACGGCGATAGACCGGGCGAAGGTTGGGGAGAGAGATAGGGAAAGAGCGAGGGAAGGACGCCAGAACGAAAGGGACGGTGAGGCAACGAAAGGAACACATCCTGGGGCAGGAGGAGTCAGTGACCTCCAGAACACGGTAGAGCCGGGGTTGGCCCCGCGCGCGCGGGTGTCGTGAATGCGAACACGCTGGGGGCTTTAATAATTGGAAACGGTCGAGCATCGCTTTCTCCGGTGCCACTGCCTCCGCCCCCGCCCCCGCCCCCGCGCCGCCCCTTCTCCTCCTCCGCCGCCGCTGCCACTGCTTTCCACCTGTTCCTCCGAGGTCAGACACCGCCGCCCGAACCTGACACTTTCCACTGAAGAACGTATATTTCGCCGTCATGTTTTGGACCGTACTTGCTTCCGCTTGCAGATCCGAAATGGCCGTTTTGTAATTTACTGGAGTTCAGAGGAAATAAAGCTTTGGCGACCTTGCTACTAATACTTAGTTGTTAATAACATGGTTATCAAGGAATAAAAAGTTATTTAGTGGCATGGTACATGTTCCGCTCCAGTAGATTTGTCACCATATAATTTTTCAGTTTATGTCTATTTATGATTATAATATGATGAAGTAGTTTTCCACTCAATATTCTCAGAAACAAGAAAAACATTTTCATCAAATCAATTTATGGAATAAAATCATATCGAATTTTAGTTCGAACTGCATATAATGTAACTAGCACTTTAATGAGGATGTTGATAAAAAGTAATTAATTCTGACATCGAAAACATTTTGAAGTGATGTCAATGTAACAGTAGGGAATGTTGATTATGTGCTTCGCGATTGAACGCTCACACTTAGGTGTGAAGTTATTGAATGATGAACAACGCGAAGAAAAAGAAGAAAAAGAAGAAAGAAAGTATTTCCGCCTTGGAAGGTGACGCATGACTCACGGAAGGGCGACGTGAGCTACGTAATGACAACTGGAATCGGAATCTAATCTTGATAGACAGAGCTCGCGCAGGTAATCAGTTTTGATGACTATCTCTTCTTGTGCAACGCGATTTTTAAAAATAGGAGCAAGTCCAAGTTCACTTTATTATCTTGTTATGCGTTCGTGAGGCGATATTGAGGTTAATCCCAACGCAACGCAATATAGTTGGCGCAAGGGTCCTTTGTTCGACCTAATTTCCTTGTATACTGGAGGAAGGATTCATAAACTAAGCCTTCAAATAATTTAGCTCTAAAATCTCTCACAATAAAGAAGGGTGAATTGCTGAAACAAAATATTTTAAAACCGCATCTGAATATAATGAGCATCTACCGTTTTGAACATTATAGAACACGTTTAAAAAACGTATAATTATATTCTATTATTTCTTTGTTATAGTGTTGTATCATGTTATCATGCCGATTGCCGTTTTTACATTTACGTTCTGCTGAATTGCTTTTGTCACTTGAGAAAACAATGCAGTTATCACAATAGCAAATTACAACTTTCGCTTCATAAGACTTTCCGTTTTACAGTCATGCTACACTTGTGCTGCACAAAGGTTATTTCATAACTTTCTGTGGTTCGTAGAACGTTATAATCACGTCGGTTTTCCTGGAGCTTATCATCGTGCTAAGCCCGCTATCACTCGGAATGTTTTGCATGGAGTGAGGTTCTGAGGGCAGAGTTCTTCATACTGCGTTTTTGCATATTGTGCAACTTTTCGGGAAGGTTGAAGAATCACTTAATAACCAATAAAGGGACTGTCGGAATAGTAATAATAATAACAATAATAATAATAATAACAATAATAATAATAATATAGTATAATTATAAGCCTTTAATATAATTAAAGTTTTACTTTAATAATAAATGAATAATAGTAATTTTTTATTAATTCTATTATTAGAGGTAGATCTATCACTTACATACACTCTTATTAAATATCATTCGCGACCCTTAAGCATTAATTAAAGAAATACTAAAAAAAAGGACCTGCGGCTTTTAACAATTTTTTTGAATTGTTACGACTTCCACTAAAATGGAGGGTGGGAAATTTTTCACTACTTAGAATATTCATGAGAAGGATAATTGCTTTCGAATAAAAATGTAACCACACTTCACGTGAGCCTAGAGCAATTGTGGGGAGAGAAGCATCCGGTGAAAGTTGAAGGTGCAGACTATTCTCGGTCACAGTCACACTCCCAGGAATCTTCTGGATGATGCAACGGCCTTTCCTGCGTGTGTAGGAGATCGCGTGCGAAAGAAATGTATGTAAGAACATTATTAACGCTAGTTAACACACGTTTTCTCCCACATTTTTTCAACAGTCTCCCTTACTTATTTTCTTTCAAAATGTATCAAACGCGTGCAGCAGACGCTGTTTAACCATTGATAAAAATCTTTAGTTTTAATGTAATTGTTTACTAGTAAGTCTATAATTTTCATAACATTTACGCTTCAATACTTCAAAATATCATGAAAGAATAATATATAGTCGCCAGTGAATATAAATGATATGGTTATAAATGAATGAATGATGAAAAAATTAAAATTAAGTAAATAAAACAATCAAAATTAAAAATTAATATACTAGAACAATTTTAGAAAAACTCATATTTGTTCACGCCGAAGCCCAGAGATCTATAAGAAATTCAATACATATACTGAGAAAGGAATGATTAGTCGCACTGTACCGAACATATGAATCATAATGATTACAATTTTAACCATATTTTAAATAGTTCATTCTGAATAGTTATTTTATGAAAGGTACGCGATGTTCTCTTTAGCAATTTGTAAAGTGGTCCCATATAATGTCTTACATAACGTTGTTTCACAGTGACTTACAAAACTGTGCGTAATAATATCGAACCAGTTAGGAGACTCCGCCCCTGAAAAACTCGTGAGTATGTCTGGTTACCGCTCTTCGGAAGTTTCTCAAGGTCCACACGTTCCCGAACCTTCTTGGATGTTCGCGGCCAGACGCCGTCACCCAGTAGGTCGGCGGCCGCCGCCAGCTTTCCTTTCACCCCTCCGCCCCCTCCCCCTCTGCCACCC
>BOPP01000027.1:5179644-5190099 GCA_017312745.1 Gryllus bimaculatus | reverse complement strand
CTCTCCGCCCTCTCCCCCCCAGCCTCTCGTGAGGGTCGAGGTCCCCTTATAAATTACGGTTTTAGGTTCGCTTCCTCTGAACTTCCCTCAGCTCTTCCTGCATCGACGGAATCCTCCCGGATCTCGGCGTGCGGGTTTAGAGAGTTGCTAATTTGCACGCGGCTCCTCCCCCGTTTGCTCGGAAGAACCATCGAGGAGATTTTCGCCCGGGGTGGATAATAGGCGGTTGCGGCCGCGTTCGGA
The DNA here is from genome assembly GCA_017312745.1 of Gryllus bimaculatus. Taxonomy (NCBI): domain Eukaryota; kingdom Metazoa; phylum Arthropoda; class Insecta; order Orthoptera; family Gryllidae; genus Gryllus; species Gryllus bimaculatus. The sequence continues at coordinate 5,189,856 of BOPP01000027.1, read as the reverse complement.
TATGCGCTTGAGAAGCAGATGGAGTGCGCTTTGGAGAGCAGCTTGCGCCTAAGGGGGAACGAACCCTGAGTTTTGCTCGTCATGCTGAGAATTCTCAGAGTAAAAAGTTTCGCTTCGAACCTCCACCTGCATAAAGCGACTATCACGGTTTTACGTCAATTAATTGACAAACAAATACAAATTCATTTTTGTCTATTTTTACTGAGGGACGGTTTTATTAGAGTGCATTTGTACTTACGCATTATACACGTAGTATATGAATGTAGATATACGCTTGCATATCCACACGAGCAGTTTAGAAATATATGTTGATAAACTGTTTGAAATTCATTTTTATGTGCCTCTGGTCAAGAAACAACAAAGATCAACTTTTTAAAGTGATATAAAAGAGCAGGTAGGCCAGGATAAGGGATGATACCGTCAAATTTCTAGGTTGAATAGAAATGAAACATAAAATGATATTCTGAGAATGTTTGTGATGCACACCGAAGAGCCAATAGAAAGGATCAAAGTGACCAAGTTAATCTCAACGAATTGATTTAGATAAGACATTCTCAAACGGTGACTAATTTCCCAATTTTTGGAAGAAAAAGCGTGTTGGATATTATCTTGCTTGGCAGAACGATTAATTTCGGGTATGCGCGTAATGTACTATGACGCTGCATAAAAAGGAACAAAGAAAAGAGGCGCTGACGTAATTGGGTCCGCTCATTTACGAAGTGAGAAGCGAGCCGATCCGGGGCTTCCTTTTCGAGGTGTCAGAAGAAACGGGACGGTAGTGTCGACGACGCAGAGCGACTTTCTGAGAAAGCGAAATCGATACCGGCGCTCGATTCGGTCGTACGAGGTCGAGGGAAACAGAAAGAAAAAGCAAAGTGACCCATATGAAAGGACTACAAACTTTCTCATCGGTACATCGGACGCGTCGCGGGTCGTCGAGAGGGGCATTTCCCTCGCTGGGGACACGACGAAAGTAGTCGGAGAGAGGGATTTCGTGTGGAACGTCTTCCTTTACATCTTTACGGTGGGAACACGATCGCCCGCCAGCCACCTTCTTAAAAAAGACCAAAAAGCTTTTGGAGCACGTATGTCCAGAATCCTAGATTCGAAGTTAGCCATTTATGCTAGTCTTATAATACATGTTACCAGCGTGAACAGTAGGGGGTACGTACTTTTATTGACTATTCCGCTCGTGAAATTCAAACCAGTAGTGTTTAACTGTACATATAAAACGCCCCAATCAGGAAAATGTATCTCCGAAAAGTCTTGCTTTTTCTACCTGATTTTACTTGCCGCTCTTCCCTACTGCCGGCTAGCTATAAGCTGCGATTCAACTATCTTAGAAGGCGGTGTGTATCGATCGCTGTGTTGATGTGCAATAAACCGGAAATGTACTATAACATAACCTCTTTAATTGTAACATGCTTTCAGGTATTTTCAATATTTGGCGCATTTTGGAACTCTTGGACGTAATTTTATTCGGGGCATAGCCCTAATAAATACCACTCCTGTTTTGGAAAGTCTCAGATAAATCCCCTCCTCGCGTCGCGAGTCGGGGATTTATCGTCAATTTCCAAAGCACTCGTGGTACTACCTATGATAATATTTTTCACATTTATTCAGTTCATGTAAATCAGGGAGCATTTATTACATGAAATCTATTTCATGCTAATACAGCTTTACGAAGATTTGTTTTTGTTGTAACTTTGCACAGGCAGGGAAATTAGAGGAACAGCAGGTGGACGTCATTACGTGACGTCACTGAATAACGGAGTAAGCCTTACACAGCCCGGTAAGCGATGACTAGCTAAAATGCTGGAATTTCTCTTAGGTGACGTCACTTAACTTTTTCCGTCTCGGAGCAAAAATGCTAACTAATGTGACCGAGCTTCGTCGTCGTTTGAGGGAAGTTTCGGGAGCGGACTCTAATGTCCTGGAATAAAATAAATGTTTAATATAAACAATTTAAGATGGAAAAAACGAAAGGGGCGATACAGGGATATTACATATAATTTAAAAGAACATTTAATATACATTAAATAGTTCGACAGTATGTTTTTCTCTGTATAGCGATGCGCTGTTTTTCTCTGTATAGCATCATGAATCCAACAAACATTCCGAAGTCATGTCCAGTGAGTGGCACGGATTGTATTTTGTTCTATTTGTCTTTAAAATGTAAACAGCGTACATGTTAAATATGCATTACGAGATACCAATATTTGCAGTAAAATCACGTAGCCTATTTCCATAGCCATTTCCCATTCTCGAGGCTGCACCAATCGAAGTGCAGATTAGCGCCTTCAAGATCGAGAAGGTTTTTTTTTGACTCCTGCGGCAACCGCTTACAACCAATTGGTTTCGGGAGATGAGGATTTGTCACATTCTAATTTTCATGGCTTGGAAGTTAGAGATCAGCGGTCATGTTCATGTAAATCACAGACACACGGGCGGGATAAGATCAATTAAATTTTAAAGTGAACTACTAGTTCTAAACAGCACGTACTTTCTCTCAAAATTACACGCAAATACTCAAATTTCCGAAAAATTCTACGTGACCTTTTTTCAAAAGTTTTCTATAACGAACAGATTTTATTACGGAAAAATCTCTATATTTAATATTTTAGATGTAGCAAGACGCCGAAAAAATGGTAAGTTTTTGCAATTTACGAAAAATTAGAGGTTTCCAGATAAATGAGCCCAGCACCAAACTCTTAAACATCTTTTGCACTATCCAACAACCAAATTTAATAAAAAACGATGGATCCATTTTTTGAAAATTTTGAAAATGTCCCAGGGGTTTCATGTAAAGTACCGCCCAAAAATTAAAATAACGATTTCAAATTCAAGAGGCCGTGAGAGCCTAATGTATTCGATAGTATCAATGTTGTAGAATATCCGATAAACTGTCTAGCCGCTAGCATTGTTCATGGGCAGATGAGCAAACGTACTGACGGACGTTTTGCTGTCATTCGATTTTTCGGTATCAAGGATCCACTAAACAGGGATTCTGGTTATACCACGTATGAGAGTTTTTTTTTAAATCTAGAAACTAGATTTATCCATGCTTTCATTTCTAGGACCCTGTAATGTGTACGTTTATTCGGCCGAAAATTCGCCGTTTTTGTGCAGCATTAGAAACCTTGCTCTCTACTGCGTTAGCAGCAGCGAGAAAGTAAAAGGGAGTTCTCGTCCAGGCCGGCATCGACCCAACTACGTAGCTGATGTCAAAAATCCGCTACGACCGGAACTCCTTCTCGGACAGCAAAGCTCCCGTTGCGAACTCGCGTCAACGTACACTAGCACACCCGGTCCCATGACTAAAAAGACGGCGTCATACAACGGAAGTTTCCTCGAAAAAAAAAAAAGGCACGTAAACAGTAAAATGATGGAGTAATATGGCCCATACAAAAACAGTGATATGACCTGCAAGCTCTTTTCGTTGATAGGCGGGAAGGCGGGAAATCTGGCACATCTCAATAAACACGAATGTTGTTTTTTAGTTGTACTCCTTAATCCATGAATTATGTAGGGTGTGATTTCCACAGCAAGCGAACATTTGAAATACGTTTGCTTCAAAACTTACATTTTCGAGTAGTGTCAGTGTTGCCGTTCATTAAAAATATTTAGAACAATGTTCCAAACTAGTGATCAAAGATGAAAATTAAGGCATTGTGCCTTGCGAATCACTTTTATTATTCTTTCTCATTGACAAGTCAAGACATGTTCCACAATCCGAGAGTATTTACTGGTTGCTCAGCAGGTAGATACGCAATGGCACCCCGTTCTCCTGACATTGTAAGCGATCTGCAATCCCCATGGTGTGGTGTGACGCCGTATAAGGTGTACTGTCGGCCGTGGTTGCGCAGAGGGTAGGTGCAGGTTCAAGCGCGCGGAACGAATAGCTCCACCTTTTATATAGTTACGGTAAATCATATTCATTGTGGTAAAAAAATACACAGTGAATACTGTATGTGACGTATAGGGCAGAAGAATAACCCACTTTCGAGTTTATGAGATCCAAAAATTCTACCTATTTCACCAAAAATAGTTGAATTATGAATTACTTACTTAACTAGTAGGAAGCATTTGAAAGGTAGATATTTTCGCTACAGAGAAAAAGAAAACATGTTTGCATCGGTAAACGAACTACATATTTCCTTTATTACTGAAAAAATAATACCACCCCGCCCTAATCGAGAAAAAAGAGGTCTCAACAAAATGTGCAGAGTGAATCTACATTTATATCGAGAAGCAAAGCTGGGGGTCCATCTCAGGATCAGCTCAATGAATGAAGGGAAACGCGAAAAAATGAACAGGGGTCACAAAAACCCGTAGTTTCGTCAAGTATTTGGAGGGTGATTATATCTCAAAGCAATTATCTCGATAAGTCGAAAATTAATAATCTCTAAAGACTCGAATAAGTCCAAGTGCGTGTAAATAATGTAAATAAGTCGCGTGAAATGTAAATAGTAGTTTGTAAGGTTGGTATAAGATACACCCACCCACCCAACGGCTCATCCAAGATAAATTAAATGACATTATATAGTATCCGCACAATTCAAATGGTATTGCAGCATTTCTTTTGAGGCCAGGATAAAGTACCGTGTCCCCCGAGGGTTCACACTGGATACACCCGTGACATTCTTCATTCACATACGCAAACATACAGTCGCGCGTGCTTACACACACACACAGTCGCGTGTGCACACATACACACACACAGTGACACACACACACAGTCGCGTGTGCACACATACACACCCACAGCTGCGCGCGCGCAGGCGCACACACAGTCCCACGCATGCAGACACAGTCGCACACACAAATACGTACAGTCACACACACGCATGCATACACACATAATCGCACACACAAGCACAAACGTACACCACGTACACGCTCACACACGCCCACACTCGCGGGTAAACACAGACCTAGGCGCGCACAGACACAGTAGCATAGAGCTCCCGCGGTGCTAGCGAGCGGCTTCCTGGCGACCTTCGCGCGTGCGACGCGACCTCACTGATGCAACGTTGCGTCGCCGCAGGCGGTGCGTCTGTACTGGAGGACGCTACCGTTCCCGCTTGCCTCATCGCGCCCTGCGGCCACCCGCAACCCGCCATGAAATCATGAAATGCTTTCATCCGATTGCAACCGGAGATCGCTTTAAGTGATTGCGGTCGTCGGCGTCCGGAGATGGGAAGGGGCGGGAAGGTAGGATCGCGCGCCGACCGTGGCCGTTGATATAAATTGTCAGAGAAACCGATCGGAACAATCCATTTACGAAGTCTATTGTGCCAGGCGACGCCAACTCACTGATGTTCGACTCGTCAAGCAACTTTCGGGCTATTCTGGCCGGGTTCGAATCAGAATCGAATCAAATCACCGGTACGCCCGCCCTAGGCCCGACCTAGGCAATTGCACTGCAAGATAGTATGGTGATCGTAATGGGTGATTGGTGATGATTGATGGATGGAGATGCGAGGGAATGATTTTCAGATTTGGATACACGGCTGGTATTATGAAGCTCACTGCGTCAAAAAACAAATTGTGCAAACACCCCATTACTTACACAGGACTCGAATCCACAACGATACGCTCTGCTTTTTAAATGAATGCTTCAATTTCGTGTGTCACCGAATCCGTGCACATGTGGGTATCAGGAATGAAAAGGTGTGCGTTTTTGAAAATGTTTTGAATCCTGTACATTTTGAAGGCAGGTTATCGTACCCATCTCCCCCCCCCCCCTGAAGCCGCCCTTGTAAGTACATTCAGGGGTTGCAAAGATGCGAATAAGTCCCATCATTTGAGATCGTTTGATTGATGCTGATTCAAAGCTGAAGTCAAACACATTCTTCAGTCATTTCTCCACTTACAGTGGTGTTCTTTTTTCTGTAGGTATTTGACCATCGATGACTGATTCGACCATGTGACACTAACAACTTATTTTCTTCGATTTTGTGTTGGAAACTTGTCATTCGAAAGAGTTGAATTCTTGATCACATAGGGCGGTCGATGCCTGAGGATTGATAATTGTTTCCAGCAACATTGCGTCTGTATTCCGGAATTGCTCAGTTGTGCAATACACCTGCTGTTAGGCGTGATCAGGGAACGGTAGTCGAACGACACGTCGACGTGAGTATGAGTTCTAGAGCAAGTCGCAGAACCTCGTATGCGCAATTAACTCCCTTTCCATATCTTTCTCCGCAATCCGGAAAACATAAGATAATGAAATTAACGATCCTTCCATCAATAATCTATAACCACACGCTTTAATTATAATGTGCATTACTTTGATTGTAATTGTTGAGGAGGTCGTCGCTACCCCGTTTGTGTTCTTTGAATGAAATTAATCGCTACTAACATCTGAAAAGCCACATTACTGAGCGATGTATTATCGTTTCGCAATTTAGAAAAAGATTATGTGGGTGTGTAGGGTGGAGGTGGGCGCGGGGACTGGGTGGGGCGAGGCCAGATAAGGGCGGTCCGCAAGGCAGTCTGCTCGCGTAGGTGCACGACACTAGCATTTCGGCGTGATATAAAAAAGATAATGGAATGTCCTGGTATGTGGACTCACGAACACCCTTGGACCGTTTTCGTGGAATGCGGAGCTACGTCAATCCGACTTTGTATAGCATACTTCGTTGTTAAATTATCTAAAATGATGAAATCTTGTTGCAACAGGGACTCACACATTCTCTGCATTAACTCTTGATTATTTTCATCCTTAGACAAACACTGCTTTTAGATTCTTCCGCACATCACGTCGAACTCTTCATTGGTTTGTTGGGGTTTGTCAGAAATGTTGTATACTCGTATATTTTTAAAAATGTTTGAGTTTATTAAACGATCGGTGTGTCATTTTCTTTATCAATAGTTAAGAAATTAGAGAAATGCAAGGATTATAGAAACCCAACGACCCTTCGCGAAACTCAGCGAGTTTCCAAAGTTATGACTTGGAATTTACAATACGATTTTTAAAACCTTTCTTTTTTTCTTTTGACCAAGTAGAAAGGAACTGTGAAATAAATGTAAGAGGTAGACGCACCAAAATCATTAATTTAGAATATACTAAAACAGTTATAGGTATTAGGAAACAAAAACAACCCTAAAATAAGAGAAGCAGTACAACAAAAAAAAATAATATTACAATGTTCAGAAAGGAGAGCGAGCTGAGAAAACACATATTGAAATTTTTAATGTTTTCTATGTAAAAGGGCAATTTTTGCAGATTTTTTTGACTGCCATTCAGCATTACAATCACTAAGCATGGTAGCAACATGGAGAGAATGCATACTGAGGGAGGGCGAAAACAGGGTGGGGCGAGGTACTCAAAGTTACACGTGTCGACGACAGGCAGGCTGCTCAGACCGTTCGGGAGTGTCTCGCGATATAAGATAATGGATTGGAATGAGTGGATATTAGTTTTATTTACCAAATTTCTTGGAATCAGAACACTTGAATGTTCGCAAATGTCTCCCTGCCATTATTATTGAAGAAACGTGATAATTTTTTGAAAAATACAAAGTTCAGTTTTATTACCCAACTATTAGATATTGATCCAATAATAAATGACATCAGTATTATTTGCCCGCCTTAATCTAGTACTCAATGTCCATGAGCAGCGAAATTGGAGTAGCAGGGTGGAAACAAAATGTAGCAAGAAGTATCAGAAAGATTAGAGCCTGTGAAGTTTCCCGCAGGTCGAAAGCGAAACACTAGCGCGAAAGTTAGCTGAAAAAATATATTCAGGATCATTGATGTCCACGAAGTTCATTGCAATTACTAATATTTTGTAAAGCTTTTGATTAATTATATGGTCATTTCTTAGCCGTGGATTGTTGTAACTTACGTTGATTTGTTGTAGTGAACGCTGCTCCTGTAGCAATGACGAAGACCGTAGTACAGAGGCTGCTGCTATTTACATAGTAGTTTTAGGTTAATACTCAGCCGACAAGTGCTTTTGGTAGACGACTAAGACCACCCAAGAATGTCGGGTGTCCCATGTGTTTATAAAATATGAAATGAGCACTTATCTCCGTGCACTGTATGGGCAATGATGCTAGGCAATGCGGCGTCGTTGGAGTAGTTCTGAGTGGAATTTTAAGAAATTCATCTGCTTTGTCAATTAAAGAGACGTGGCACGATGCGCTATAAAGCTCTCCTCTTACTGGCGGGTACTCAATTGTAATAGGACACTTGGGCGGGCGTCACTTTGTAAGATTTACGACGGCTCTTAGACCCACCGTATACGTGCACCAGCACCATTTCAGTTGCATTATGTCCTTCGGAGAGTGACACTGGCTACGCCGTCTGTTCTGGATTTTTGAATACGTTTCTTAGTCGCCTTAGTGAAGGCGAGAGCACTAGAAATGGGGTAAATGAGGGAAGGGGGAAGGCGAACGAAGCTGAAAAATTTATGGATAAGTAAGACTTCGAAAAAATTATCTGGGTGAGTCATAGTCACGACAAAAATGTAAGAAATATTTTCAAGACAACCTTGGAAACCGGAATGACGAGACGTATGTAACTTAAAACGACGTACACATTTTGTAAATTTGTCTAGTGTATGGAATGAAGGCAAAGTGTCAAAGTGAACAAGAATGTGTCCTACGCATTGGAATTGATATCTTAGAACAGCTCACTGTCCTAAGAAAATTGAGTTTATGTGTTTACTTCAGATCTGCAGCCTCAAAAGGGTCATTTTTAATGATACTCCTTGCTTGAAGATAATGGCACAACACTAATCTTGAAATTATCAAAATCAACTACAAAATTATTATGGGGAAACCGATAGTAGCACAAGTAAACATGGAGGGTTGAAACTTTTACATTTTTACATGGAACGGTAATATTAGTTGAATTACATTCCTAAATGTCTATCAATGAATTTTTGCTTATAAGAAAATGTAAGAGATCTCCTGAGCATTACAGGAAATGTGTAGTTTATTTTCACTCTAAATTTCTAATATTTTTTTATCTGCGTATATCAAGTCTGGAAAACTTCGGAGTATGGAATGGACAAATATTTAAATAAATATGAAATCAAAATGTATTTACGTCGGCTGAGATCGTTAAGGACGTACTGTCGTAGCGATTTCGACCTGAAGATATCACGGGTTCGAATCCTGTCTCGGGCGTATTTGTGTTCGTCCATTCACCCGATATCATCACATCTTCATAGTTAATATAACATTAAATCCAATGGTGGGCCAATGATGGTGACTAAAGTATTAGTTACTATCATAAAAAAATTAAATATAGAAATGGTTCCATTTCACACGTCATATTTTTCACATATATTGATTTGGCTGAAACACAATTAACCAACTTACCCTTACCTGTTTACCATATAGGATATCCACAAGCTCTGACATGCGTTCAGTAGGCTTGTGGAAAACGAAATTTCCGAAATCACAACAGATTTTTCATGATCAGTAATGTACAGGTCTTGAATATCCCAAACTAATACTTTCAGCTCTACCAACGTCTCTCTTGTATCTGTACCCGTAAGACAGTGCAATCGTTGACAAAGATAATGCATTTATCGAACAAACACCCGCATATTAGTCACGAGCTTTGGCGTCGCATCATTTTCCGCGCAGAATTGGAAGAATGGGCCCGTGTGCGCATTTCGCTCATTCCATTATCTATTTTATATCGCGAGGGAAACGTCCCACGAATGCATTGTGTTGCACCCACGCCTTCGATCTACCTGCATGCGGCCTTGCGTCTCGCAACATCTTTGCCGCGCAACGGCCCTCCCCTTCTTTGCCGTTGCCGCTCCAACCCGACCTGCGCCTCTGCCTAGATGCACGGTCCTCCCCCAAGACCCGCCGTTCTCGCCATTTTCTCCCCGGCCCTGACTCCTCGCCTGTTTCGGGTTCCCGTCGTCGCACTCGCCCGTTAGGGGCCGTTCATAAATTACGTGAGGCGATTTTGGCGATCTTTCGATTCACTCCTCCCTCCTTGGAGGAGGGAGATGTGATATTTGGCTCGACCCTCCCCCTTCTAATCTCACGTGAGATTTTTCAAAGTGGGTATTTTTAATATAAATACGTTAATTTGTGATTGATTGCATTGGATTTATTTAAAAAACATAATTTGATTAGTTGTATTTATTTAAGGGTAGATATGCTTAGTATTTAGAAAATAGAGGCTGAATTGCAATGAATATTATTGCACCCCGTCCTCGTCACAGCCCTCCGCCCC
>BOPP01000027.1:5141526-5162958 GCA_017312745.1 Gryllus bimaculatus | reverse complement strand
TGCTCCCCCGCTGCACCCCTGCTGCACCCCCGCTGCGGTTTTTTTGTATGTGTGCATATTTGTATGACGTTGAGTGCATACACACTTTTGTGTGAATGCGTTTGTTTATGTCTTTGTATGCACACGCTTTTGTGTATGTGTGTGGTATATGTTAATTAATGGTTTGATATGTGTGTAGAATATGTTATTGTTCTTTTGTTTTCATGTATGTTTCGGTGTTTATGAGTGTGCGCGCTTTTGTTTGTGCGTGTGAGTTTTATGTTATGTACGTATATGAGTTTGTATGTTTGTATGAGCGCGATGATTGCTCATATACGTACCTGTGTATGAATGCTATATGATTGTGTGTATTATTGAATGGTCGAATGGTCTTAAACTGATGATGCAATTTGCTTTTGTGGATGTTGTCGTAATTGTGTTGACTGCTTTTCGTTTTTGTCTTAGTCAGTTTGCTGTTTTGATGGTTCTTGGTAATATTGGGCTGTAACATTGTCGAGGTTTGGTGTGATGTTACGTGACGGTTTGAATGCCTATTCTCGATTAGACTTCTCCTGCTACTGGAAGGACAGGAACGTTGTTTAGAGTTGGGACGCACGTCGACATGTAAGCATTGATTTACACAACAATGCTTTATTAGGACTCCGTTGCTCTGTTTGTAATCAGTCTTGTGAACGGTGCTTTTTGGCCTGTCGGTTGTAGTCCATTCCTCAAACCTCATCAATCATCAGGGATTCCGTTTTCAAACTTGCAGCGAGTGAATTCAGGTACAATTTCAATGCCAGACAAACAAAACAAGCGAACCCAAACACAACTTCACAACAAGAAGTAACAACGCCAGGCTATCAAAGCAAATCAAGTGTTAATAATAATCAAATCCTGAATATTAGGGACTCTCAAAAGTAAAATATTTCTTTACATTAAATCTTTCATCTTTATTACATAATTATTAAATTAGTCATATCTGTATTTATTTCTAATAACTTCTCTATGTGATACCGAAAATATCATAACCTTTTCGTTTTGTATTTTTAGAGTAAAATTATCGGAGGATGGGAATATATCCATTCCTGAAACATCATATCCTATGAAAACAAGTGTAATGAAGATGAAATATTTAATACGAGTCAATAATTCAACTTCGATTTAATTGATTTCATATTGTACAAATCAAGTGTTACAGACATGTAGCTTGAAACCTACAGTAGAGATGGATGTAGGCGCAAATCCTAAATTATTTTTCTTCAAGAGGCTTCTAGTCACGTGAGACAATGCAAACATTCTCGTTCTTTACGGTGAAATTCGACTGTCGCCCCCATAGAAAATAAGTTTTTAAATGAAGGGTAAAAAAGATGGTATACAAATCAAGAGTACCAGTTCGATAAATATTTTATGGGACAATCGCCTCCAAAACCTGTTCTTTTGTATTAATTCGTTACGAGGTTAATGCCCAAACACAAACCTTGTTTTGAAACATCTCAAAATAATTATACACTTGTACCGGCCGCCGACCTCGTTTCGCTTGCCATCACCACGCTCAGTCATCACCCGTCTGTAGTCGTATTTCTAGCGTCCACGTTGCCGCCCCTTGCGTCTGTCCTGCACGCTCCCGCCCCCCTTAACCCCAGGCGGTTGGCACTGCAACTGCGCCTACCTTGTCTCTGGCCGCGGCTTCAGTCGTTGGCCAGGCAACCTGTTTGTTACGTGAAATTTACATTGAATTATCAATTCATGACATAACACTTCGACATCACGACCTCAAGGGTTGAAGAACTTGAGACAGTGCGTGTTACATAAGACTCGCCCCTGGCGTATGAACCGAGATGCAATTACGAAATCACGAGAGATATGAGACTGGCCTGTTCCAGAAACGGGTCCCGAAAGTTACAGCTCAACTCTCAATGTGACACTTTCTGAAAGGCGCACTACTGCAACAGTATATTGCAAGTTACGTTAAAAGGTCGGGATATATGGATCCATTTAACCGTGATGATTAAATGCACGACTTGGAGTAAGAGCTCGTTGTTGTACACAATTATCGACAAACATCCGAGAATGGAAGGTGACACAAAATCGTCTAATTAATATTTGTGTTTAATATGCATGAGAACATACCTAATTAGTTTCTGTCATTAGTACTTCGCAATTATTTATCCATTGCGTGCATTTACTTGCTATTTCTGTGATTTATGAAAATATCTAATGAAAGGAAAATTTGTATGACTTGATTACATTTTTGTGATTAATTTTCGTAGTTATGGTCCACTACGAAGACGCAAATGTCAACGCAAAACAGGTGAACCTGGACTATTAATATATTATCTGATTATTAATTTATATAGTACATACTGTAACGTCACATTAATTAAATGAAACCATTTTTCTAATTTTGAATGATAGAATAACAATTTTAACGGCAAATGGTAAGGGAAAGATGGCATGGTTGGGGAATGATTCTTGGTCGTCACTTAATACACTGTCATATTTTCTCCTCTCTTAACGGAAATCACACTAGATTATTGGACATAGGAAATCTCGACTTGACTCAACCGACATCTTAGCCATGACATTTCGACAACCTGAGCTACTGCAACCATGAATTCTCCGAGGTCAGGGAACCGTGTTCTTTCGAAAATCCGGTGCTACGCACCTCTCGAATCCCAGCAAAAAACCGGCTTTACAACTGCAGACTGATGTTGGAAGGCGGTAACAGGACTGGCTACCAATAGCGACTGCACTTTAAGGACACTAAGGTGCCGCTCACCTCACAATAATGTGTTACTGAAAAGGCTGGAAAACATATTAAATTTACGCGTACACTTAATTGACTGTTTTAATTTCTGACTACCTCCTGCGCGAGTTTTGAGCGATATTAATTTCACACACCGGCATAAGCGAATAGTCAATGTTTTTTTGAATATATTTGGGCAATATTTTGGGTCGTATCGCAAACTATCGCGTCGCCGATCTTAGCTGGTGCGTGCAACCCTATGAAAGCACTGGGGAATGAATGGGGGTACTGGGAATTGGTTGGGTTCAGCGTATTGCTATTAGGGTTTGGTTCGACAGAGTCCGCGCTTGTTAACTAAGCTAAAGATGTGAAGCAGTTCAATTGATTTCATAAATTACTGTTTTGTATACTGCAAATATATTTTAAAATTCGCGAGCTTAATGTTACGTTATCAACTTAAAAACGATTTTAGACGAGGATTAAAATCCCGTTGCATGCAAATCGACAGTGTACTACCTACTACGTAGTTTACCCTCGTTCAAGAAATACTCCGAAGAGGCAAAATGTTTACGATTGCGCGTCCCCTCCTAATTCGAAACCCACCGGCGGCAACTGCAGGCTCCTTCTCCCTCAACAACCTTGCACCGGGAGAGAGCGGGTCGTGGACGTTCGCCTTGATGTCACGACGGTCAGCATCGCAATGACACAGGAAGTGGACGGTCGTTCGCAGAGCGCGAGCCTTCGGAAGCCGTAATGCAGCCTCTAAATGCGCAGCCACTTCTTGCTACAAGGAACTACAAAACAGCCTTAACGTCTCATCGTTAAAGCGCGACAGCGTCGGTTATATCTCTTCCTCTGTTTTACAGTTAGTTACGCAGACGACAGAACGCAAAGCATAACCACGTGCGTGCGTAGCGCTTTGTCAGAAATAGAAAAGATTCACACTATACCCTCTTCATATGCAAATTTTTAAAGTGAATGAACCGTAGTTTACTTTTACTGTTACATCCACCTTAAACATTCGAAGAATGAAAAAGAAGGAATGAAAGTTCTTAGAACATCTTATAATAAAGGAATGGAAAACAAAGGAAGAAATGAAACAAATGAACAAATGAAGAGAATAAAACATATTCGAGAAACTGAAATGCCTTGCCCATTCTTAAGGTTTATTAATGTCAAGTTCAATAACATTAGATAAGACACTCGCTTCCCAGTATTTTAGAGCCATTTTCCATTCACGTGTTAATCCTAGAATATTCGCGCGCACGGCAGTGTTTATCCCGGTCCGTGGCGAGTGCACGTGTGTTCTTGGAACATTCCGCTGAAGCGCGTGCGCGTGCGCGTGCTGGAGCCTAATGCGGCACTTCTTTGTGCGGCTGGTCGCGCGCCGGCCGCCAAGGAGCCCCATGTGCGTTGCAGACCTAGCGCGGGGGCGGGAGCGGAGACCGCCCCTCTCCACCCCCTCTACCAACCCCGCTCTACATCGCCCGCCACTCTCGCCCAGCCCTGCTCCGCCCGCCACCTCTACCAGCAGGCTCTCGCGCGCCCACCTGCCCGCCACCGCTCTCGCAGCACCTTCGCGCTCACCTCTCCGCCCAGCATCTCTTCCGCCCCCACCTCTCCGCCCAGCACCTCTTCGGGCCACCCGCGCCACCTCTCGCCAGACTCTCGCGCCACGCTCTCGGCCCCGCCCCCCTCTCCGCTCTCCGCGTCATCTCGCTCGCTCTCGCCCGCCCGCTCGCTCGCGCCGCCGTCGCTGCGCCCGACGCCCCGCTCCGTGCCGGCCCACTCGCGCTCCGCCCCGCTCTGCTTGCACCGCGGGCCATTTTCCCAGCCCATGACACGCCCTCCCCCCCGGTCCCTGGTGACCCGCTGCCCGCTCGCCCGCTGGCCCGCTCCGCCGCTCCCGCCGCTCGCCCGTCGCCCCGCCTCGCCCGCTCCGCCCGCTCCCCGCTCCGCGCTCGGCCCCGTCGCCCGTCCGCGTTCCGCCCGCCGCCGCGCCCGCCTCCGCCCGCGCCCGCCCGCCGCTCGTCGCCGCCCGCTCCGCTCGCCGCTCGCTCCGTCGCGCCCATCCGCAGCAGCCAGGTGGGAAGGCGCCATGGGCCATTGCGCGCAGTCCGCGAACCGTTCGTCAGGTATTTCACTCATCGTCAAATAACATCGACGTAATGAGGTGGCTTGCTTGCCCGTGGCGCTGGCCCCTCGCCGCATTCCACAGGGCGCGCACCGTATCACCCCGACGGCTTGCGCGGCTGAGTCAACGCGCCGCGCAGGGCTCGAGAGCAAGCACTGCGCGGCCGTGGCGGTGGTTAAATGGAGGTGATGGCGGTGAGGGTAATGGCGATGGGGATGGCTTGGTTAGGGGAAAAATAAAGGAGGGCTGGAGGAGATGATGTTAATGTTGGTGATGGTTGTCGCAGAGGAAGTGGAGGTGGTGGAGTTGTTGTTGTGGTTGGTGGTGGTGGTAGTGATGGTTTTGATGGTGGGGGTGATAATGGTTTTGATGGTGGTGGTCATGGTTTTGATGGAATTTGTAATGGTTTTGATGGTGGTAGTCATGGTTTTGATGGAAGTGGTCATGGTTTTGATGGAAGTGGTCATGGTTTTGATGGTGGAGGTCAATGTTTTGATGGTGGTGGTGATAGATGTGTTGCTAATGGAGAGGTTATTAGTGTTGGTGATAATGGTAATATTTTGATCGTGACTGTTACAGCAAGATTGATTTTTAACTGTAACAATTGTTATAAGAGTAATACCAGTGGTAATGTTAGTAGTGGATAATGGTGGTAATTGTGATCGTATTTGAGTTTCAAGTCAGCAGATGCAAATGCGATCGGATGCTTGTCCTCCCTATCAAGTACAGAACAGGTTGCAATCCTTTCTTGTTTCTACTTTCTCGCAAATCGTAGTTCACATGATCTCTGAAATTTCTAGTGTTTTTTTAGTCCTGAGGGGTTACTGTAACACCACACACATCATTACTAAAACAAGCGTTTGGGAATTCCATTTTCAAAGTTCTTTCTGTCACCTGACCTCACCTCACCTCACCTCGCTATTGTGCGTTGCGCTGAATGATCCAACCGTTTAAACGTAATTATCTTCGAATCTGGGTTGAAGTTAATGGACTTGAAACACGATGTCATCGTGGAACACCGAACGATGTTAGGAGGAGCGGGAAGTCGGAACGCTAAGGAAAATGTAGGCTATCGTGTGTGTACAAGAGAAAAGCTTTGAGAAGAGCCAACAGAATGAATATTAGCTTTCGATGACCTAATATGGGCGTCGATATAAGAAATCATATGAAGATAAGGTTTTTTTTTTCATGAATACGAAGAAATTCCACCATTCCGTAGACTTTATGTGTTAATCCTGAAGTGCACATATCATTTAAAAAAATGATAAGTATACTCAAAACATGTAATTTAAAATACCCACATGAATATTTCTGTAATACTCTGGGCAGCAGACCCTGATTTTGATCGTAATTTTTGTCCTTTCCATCATGAGAGCGAATCTGACATAGTCCTTTGTTAGCGTAGATCAGTAAATTTAGTTTCACTCCTGCCCAAACGACATATCCAATATTCTAAATTTACTTTCAAATGTAGTAAATGTGTATTATCAATTATCTATAAACACATTCTGTGTGTAAGAGAAACCAACAAAATTTGCTTTTATTGTTCAAATTCGCACGTTTGCGGTCAACATTTCTCAGAAAAGAATAGTTCATACATTCATTCTTTATTCCTAAGTAGCCCTCATTGTTAAAAAAATCTCCAAAGAAAAGAAAAAAGACTTTGCTATTATTGACGCTGAATTTCTTCCTAGTCGAAGTCTTTCTTTGTGTTGCGCGTTCGAAAAACAACCTCTGTCTGAGATGCCGCGCGCTGGGAGGGGGATGTACCCTAGTATGACGCGCTCCTGCCCGCTTCGGAGAAGTTATGAAACATCTTCCGGCGCAGACATTAGGTGGCGGAAGTTACAAGGAATTGCGGCGTTTCGCAACAGTTGGGTTCGGCCCGCAGGGTCTTTCTGGAAGACTATTCTTAGACGGCGGATGTATACTAAATTTCTCTCGCCGACATGGACGATAAGTGTGTACATTGCTGTATCATAACCAGAATACGCGTAATTCTAAATGTCCAGAGCAAGGTGATTTCGAATAAATGTTGCACGTTTCATGACTACATAACAAGTACAGTTCAGTTTCTTTGGATGGTGATGTTATTTTTGTTCCCATGCTCTATGTTGAATGATTCACTCCCGAAGTTTGGCATTCATATAGTATTATATAACAATTGTGAGGTGTCTTCCAGTGAAGTATGTTAATTAGCGTAATGTATAGAAAGGGTTGCATTCATTTATATAAGCGTTTGCATCCATACCACAAAATATTTAATAAAACTTCGATAATTCCAAAGAATGTTAACACATTACAACAGAAATGCGTGTGCAACAAACTAAGTTTGTTACAAAACCGTAATTCTCTAAACGTTACAGGGCAACAATACTGCATATGATCTCTGTTTTAATAATACTGTAAGATTGCAGGCCTTCAAAGAGAACAACCAACTGATAATTCACGAGAGCAGAATTTTTGCAAATGATTGTCACCTATCACATTAATGCCATGTGTGGTAATCGCAAACGCCAGAGGTAGTAATGATTTCTTGATTTTTCTATTTTACGTATCTTTCTGTAGAATTGGAAACACTCCGTGAAACCAATTTATAATTAAATATTCTTCAAAGCACGTGAACAACTGCAACGTTTTTTTTTATTACAAATTGTAACAGCTGCAAAAGGAAGTCGACATCATTATTGCGCCACAAATACACACTACCTTAAATTATTATTCCGTGGCGAAGATTGCGTGGCTTCTTCGTTTTCCGCACACCTACGCGTTACATTTCCTCTCGTTCTATTTTCGGCATTGTTTTCTCTGCCTAGTGCTACGAACGTTCACTGCGGAAAATTTTCCCGCTCACGCGGGTTGCTTTGTGACTACGCGGCGTCACTTTCCAGGAAATTCGTCTGAAGCGGCGTCAGCCCACGGCGGCGGCGGCGGCGGCGGCGGCGGCGCGCAGGGCGCGGTGGCAGGCGACACGAGCTACGGAAGATAACGTTTTCTAACAGAAAGTGCAACAGAACTCCAATTATAGATATTACACGGGTTTCGGGCCGATTCAGATATGCTGAATACGTTCGGCCCCGGGACAATACCAAGCGATCAAAACAAAGCATTACTACTTGAGTGAAAAAAACGTATTTACCTTTAAATTTTATTCGATTATGACGTGGTCGTAACTTTATAAATTGATTTTACCGACACGAAAGAAAATAGTATTTCTAAGTTAAAAGAAAAAAACAAAACAAGATTTGGAGAGTTCCTTGAA
Source organism: Gryllus bimaculatus (assembly GCA_017312745.1). Taxonomy (NCBI): domain Eukaryota; kingdom Metazoa; phylum Arthropoda; class Insecta; order Orthoptera; family Gryllidae; genus Gryllus; species Gryllus bimaculatus. The sequence continues at coordinate 5,154,834 of BOPP01000027.1, read as the reverse complement.
CTGTACTACGAAGTGCAAAACATTCTAAGCACCTGTTTTTTTTCACACTGTGGGAATTAATATAGAAAACTGTAAATATCATTGCAGTCCAGAGGGATAGCGACAAGTGGGCAACGCAAAAGTGTTTTAAAATGTCTAAAAGTTACAGCAAACGATTTATTATTCGCCAATTGTCTCGACATTTCCATATTGATACTGTAGTTTCGGTATCGTCACTACATTATTATTTCGCGGAACCGTTATTCTTATTTATCGGAACCGATACTGCTAATACCGTAATAAAAATATCATTATTTTTAAGCATCGAAAGTTCCGTGACGTGTCTGGTCGAAGGCGGCATCAGGAACGGGCGCAACCTGTTATAGAGTGCACTATGTGCTTTTCCGGTATGGACGTTTGAAAGTAGTAAATTCTATTCTGTGTCATCACTGATTAAATTTCTATAACAAGAATTAAATTCGTACAGTTATGTAATAAATCTTTTTACAATCTAGTACTACTAATGTCCGAAAAATCAATGTATTTTTGTAAGAAGTGTAGGCTCTTTCGCAGGAACAGACTCAGCGATATTTTAAAATGCTGGGACCGAGTCCATGTACTATTTGGATGCACGCGTTCTATTTTCCTTTGCTCTGTTCACCAATGTTCTAAGTGTTTCTTCCCTGTAACACGTTGTGTTAGTAATTTTTCGTTGCCATTCAATTCCTTCGTCGACTTAAAACCCCTAGCTGTAAGCGAAGAGCGCTTCATTGGACATCACTGCATCAGACACCTATTAAAAAATAGTTCGACATGGAGTACACAGTGTGTTGATGTCAAAATCCCAAGACGTACGGTCAACATCGCCCTCCAACTAAGAGCGGTTTCAAGAGCGGAGCCATAGAAGCATAAGTGTCACACCCTTGAAAATGAACATAATAAAACAAATTAAAGATATAAATATGGGATTATTTGTGAATTGATTTTAGTATCCCAGCAAAATAAAAATGTTTTTAAAATTGAATATTTCAAACATTGCCTGGGAGTCCAACTTCGTCAAGAAGAAAAACTAGTAACACATAAAAATGATTCAAAATATCGTTTAAATATTCCAAAATAAAATACTATAAATTAAGTAAAATACACAAATTAAAGTAATGCATAAACGAAATAGTTACTTCTAAATATATATTTAAGTAAACTTTCTTTAAATGTCTATTTATTTCCGTTAATTACTACGAATTCGCAGTGTTTTCTGAAGCCGGCCTGGCCCATAATTTCCCCTCGCGCGACAGTGCTGTCCGGTCAGGCGTCGCGTCGCGGCGGCGGTGGCGCGGCGGAGCACGTGCGTGTCAGGGGCGGCGCGCGTTACATCACGCGGCTAGCGTCACGGCGCCCCCGACCCCTACCCACCGTGCACGCTATGTGCCCAGAGCGGGACTAAGTGCGCCCCGCCTTGCCGTCACGGCGCGAGATACAAAGAAGTTCCACCTGTTGTGAATGATGTTATTGACGGGGACGATGATGTCGATGTTGGTGATGTGTGTCTATGTGTGTGAGATTCTAAGTTCGTTTTGTGTTTTGTGTGAAAGGAAGGTTCTAGCTATGTTGCCCAGTCCGCTTCATTTCGAGCAGACGGGTTGTTTGGCCGATGACGACTCGGGCGAAGCTCCAAACACCTGCGCCGCGGTGGCCGGCGCACCCTCGCTTCGACTGTGGAAAATTCGCCCGCGGACGCGGCGTTTGGCTGGTTGGCGGGGGCGGGGGCGGGGGCGGCGCCGGAGTCAGTCCAGCTGCGCGTTGACGTCAGCGCGACGCGGAAACGCCAGGACGCCACCCCGCGCCAACACGCTCCGCCGCCGCTGCCCCAACACGCGCGAGTCGCCCGCCCGCCCGCGCCGCCATGGCCACCGCGCCTCCGGGCACGCTCCTCCGCGCCCCCGACTGGCGCGCCGCCTGGCTCGGCCCTCCGCCACGGCGAGGCTGGAGAGCGCTTCGTGTCGGAGGGAGTACTACGAGAGGTTCTGAGTGCATAGACATGAAGTTATAAGGTAGTCACGTGAGGACACAGGCCGATAGAGGGGTGTGATTTTTTCCCCTGGGAAACTTAGAATTTCCCGTAGTACTTATTTCACGAATGGATTATTCTCCTCGTTTTTCTTCCTTCTCCTCCACCTTCTTTGTCTTTCTCATGCTTCTTCCACATTATTTTATTTCTTATTCTTCTGTCTCCTCTTCCTGCTCCTTTCTTCGTCTTCTTCTCCTTCTTTTTCTTTCTCTTCCTCTGTATCATCTTCTTTCTACCCCTCTTTCTTCCTTCATTTTCTTCTTCTTCATCTTCTATCTCCCCCTCTTCCTTCCTTCTTTTCTCCATTTTGCTCCTCGTTCTTTTTCTTCCTCTTTTTTCGGATCCCTTTACACATAGGAGTACATCGCAAGTGTCCTTGCAGTTCACCATCGAGGTGATAAGACAAATGCCGCTACATTCAATAAGGGAGTCTGCAGTGATTGGAGCATACGATACGGATTCTTGAACGTCGATTTCGCAAAAAACACAAGAACGAAATGGCAATTATTAGCGAGTGTTCTTCCATTTCCCCATGTTGTCTCCATCTTATTATGCCTCAGGACTTCTCTTTTGCCTTTTTGTTAGGAAGCGTTACTTCACCCTAGTAACCATAAAAGTAAACTGTTCAAAGATCAGATCTCGATTTCTTTAATTCTAAGTTTTTACACTTGATACAATTTGATATGCTCATAAAAACAACTGTCTTCTGTGCTAATCCACGTTTAACATACCATTGTAAATTGACCCATTTGAGACCATTCGTTTTTTTTTCACTTCCTTTTGAACTTTAATCTTGTTTCTCAATTAGCTTCGCTAACCTAATTAGTTCTAACAAGATTTCACGCGTATAAATAATTGTTGAACGTTTGTGTTGCCGGGTCTTTTCTCCTGTAGTGATATTTTTGTCTTCCAAAACTCGAGTTAACCCGCTGGAACGGTAGCTTATGGAAGGGCGGAAAATTCTTTGTCATACCACGTTTATGTCAGAGAAAAAAAATACAATTCCCGGAGAAATCAAATCTTGCGCCCCAGTCGGCTCCCAAATTCGTTCAACGTCGGAACGACGCAAGTAACGTTTAAACATGGACTGACAACGTATCAGTCGGCGTCGAATCTGGCGGGGATGGAAGAGACGCAAAGGAGGAGTAAATGGCGCGCGTGGAAGTGGTCAGAGCGCTCGCCCTACGAACCCGACCTCGTTGCGAGCCACACACGCACTGTTGTTTAACACATCCGAATTCCTGGCATGCGCCCAGGATCGAGTCAGTAACAGTCACCGTTCGTCCCGTCATCCGCTACCAATACTAGTCTGAGAGCGAATTTAGGAGTCAAAATAAGTTGGAAGTGGTGCAAGCCAATGGGGCCAATTAGAAACGTCTCAACAATACAATCCATGTTGCGGCAGGAGCAATGAATATGGACACCTTTCCTGAATTGTGGCATTAGGCGCAACAAAACAACACAAGACCAACAACAACAACAACAACAAATCATAAGGACAAGATAAAACAGCGGCAACGCAAAAACAACACCAAAGCATTGTTGATCAGTCTCGAAGATTCGTTCGGTCAGAGGCCTTCGCATAGCGCTCAATGTTGGTAGAGCCAGTGTAGCACCTCGACGCAGGAAGGAAGCACGGAAGAAACTCGTGTCGTGGGAGCGAGCACTTTTCGCCAACGCTTTGGTCTGGAAACCTCGCGTGCGCGCCTAGTCGTGGTCGGCCTCGTGATCAATACAAAATAAGGCAGGACGTGGCCACCGGCGCTTACACGACGCAGCACAATGTACTTTTCCTCCCAAAACAAACAAGACTCGGGGCGGTAAGGCAACGAGATCAATGCCGATTGCAGTGCTGGCGACATTTCAATTCGGAATTCAGAAGTAATGTATTGTTCTGCTTCTAGGTGCACTACTCGAGCAATTACTGTTGAGAATCGATGTGCATTTGCTCTCAACCTACACTCAAAACAAACTTACAAACTAATGCTGTGCTCCATGGACTCAATATTGACTCGAAGTTTTGTTATATGAGTCTGACATGGGCAATTAGATAAAACAATTGACAAATGTCTCTCATTAATTAATATTTAAAGAAATTAAGTTTAACAGATACATTATTTGAAGTTTGATATTTTAAATTCCGATTATTCGAAGTACAACATGAATGTTCGAACAACGTGCAATTATCATCTAGAATCTTCAAACAACAAGAAAAGGGAAAATGCTTGTCAATAAATCTGATATATGATAATATTCGAATATTCTGATAAAATACGAAATCATTTCGAGACTACCGAGGGTGATCTAGTAGTCAATTACTATTACTTCTTAACTTTAACACTTAAATGAACAGAATATATGCCATCTTATGCTATTACGTACACTTAATAAGTGGCATTACGTGAAGCAGAAAATGAAATTTATTTCTCAGAGAAAAGTTGTGGAACTAACCCTCGACTCTACTACAAGCAACGAACCTTGATGAGAGATATCGACGTACGCGTCGTCAGTTCGCATGACGTCACTCGAGGAGAGCGAAAGTCTCGGACCGGGATTGCGGTAGAAGGTGGGAACGGTAACAACGGGAAGGGTTGCGGGCATGTCAGTCACTACAGGAGAGACTGGGGGGAGGGGGAGAATTTAGAGAGCGGACGCGGAAGGGAAGGTGGTGAAGAAAGACAGGGCGAATGGCAGCGCATGGGCTGAATATCGGGAGCAGCGTGCCTCGAAGGGGGTTGAGGAATGTGAGGGTAGAGCCGGTGAAAGTGAACAAAAGGTTTAGGAACGGCGGAAGTGTAGAAGGAACTAAGAGCGGTGGCGAGAGGGGAAGGCAAGAGGGGATGGCGAGAGGGGGGAATGGCGAGAGGGGGGGTGGCGAAAGAGGGATGGCGAGGGGGGGTGTGCGGAGGGGGTGGCGAGAGGGGGAGGGGGTGGCGAGCGGGGGATGGCGAGAGGGGGATTGGCGAGAGGGGATGGCGAGAGCGGATGAGCGAATCGGAAGGATGGCGAAATGGGATGGCGGAGAGGGTGGGCGAGAGGGGGCGGTGGCGGCGTAGGGGGTCGGCGAGAGGGGGGTGAGGGGTGGTGAGAGGGGGTGTCAGAAGAGGGCACGAAAGGGGGAGTGACAACAGGAGGGGCGTGAAAGGAAAGGCGCGAAAGGACAGTAAAGTTCCGGAGATAGCGCTAACAAAGGCGTCGAGGGGAATGGAGGCAGAGACATGACGTCATGAGAATTTTCGCCTTGGGTGAGTGCAGGGGTTCAATTTCTCCTCTGGCGAGTGCTGGCCGCCGACGTAATTGCGTCACGACGCGTAATCGGGGCAGGCGCCGCGCCGCGCGGCGGACGCGGGCGTCGCAGTGGCCTCCGGGAAAACGATGAGCCCCAAGGGCACGCGCTGCCGGCCGCCCCCGCGCCCTCGCCCCCGCCCGCCCTCGCCCTCGCCCCCGCCCTCGCCACGCCGCTCGTTTCCAAGGCGCCGCGTTTTACGCATGACTCGGCCTACCAACGTCGCTTTGTGCATATTCCACGGCGACCCAGGGCGTCACGGTCACAGCCAAGTCGCCTTCCGTCTCAGGGTTCCGGACTTCATATCGCTTTTTTCCTCCTCTTTCTACTTCTCCTTCTCCTTCTCCTCCTCCTCCTCCTTCCTTCTCCTTGTCTTGTGCCGAGCCTTCAACAGGACGTTGGTGGCCTAACGAAAATTTTATTTCCCTACATAATTAGAAAAACCACTTGATTAGATGATTATTTGAGATACGTGGGGATCTGCCATAACCTTCCACGAAATCGCGGTTACTCCAAGAAACATGCGGTTGACAAGACAGACTCTCGCAACAATTTCCATGCCACCTCCTTTCTCTAATGTTATCTTTCGTTCGCCGTAAACGTTTTCGAGGTTCCCCCATCGTGACAAAATGCTGTCTTCATGTATTAGGGAATGATCAAATGTTTTATAGAGCAAGATTCCAGTAGTAAAGAAAGAGAAATTTTCATAAATCGTATGTAATTAATTACGAGGGTCGATTATTCAGATGACATTTATCAATAAATTATGCTCCTTTGAATTTAATATAATACTCACTTGAAAGACATAACGTAGCCATAAACAGTCACAAAAATGTAATACCGTTGACGTGTAGGGCACCTGCATTCCGAGTACTGCGTGATCTCGCAAAGCAGAATTCTAATGGGGAATTCCGTTTTCCATTGCGCGAGTGGGTCATAAAACTCTGAGGGTCAGAAAACCGCGAAGGTCAGCATGACATCATCGACGGGGTCCTATTCCAGGGCGTTTGGTGACGCGTAAATCCGTATCTCGTTTTTTCCCCTTTCTTTGATCCGTCCTCTGTTCCAGATGGCGCTGCGGTCTTCCTGAGAGATGCAGATTCTTCGAATTGGGAGGAAAGCTTCCGGTTAGTGGGACTATCGTCCTTTTTTTTGGCTCATCGACGACGGGTCAGTTCAAGCTGGTCTCTCGCCAGTCATCCGCCTACTTGCAGCACTGCCCAAGTCTTTATCCCTGGAGTACTCGCGCGGGCTTCCGGCGTAGCCCAGTCACTTTATTTTTGTTGGCGCGCAAACTCTACTGAACTTAAAGTGGTGGGGGAATCAGAAGCTTCAGATAACATGTTACTCCTACCATCCAGTTTCCTTCCGTGCTTTGCATAGCAAGCATAATATTGTCAGATCGTTTTAAAGAAGGTTAGGCTGCAATTGTAGCCCGCGCGAGCCCCACTATTTTGGGTGATACAAAGAAATTTATCCCTGCAGGCAATCCGAAAGACGAAGACAATCTTATTGATAAACTTATTACGACAAATACGACAATATTACCGACAAAGTTATATACTATTTTGGTGTATTGTAGTGATACATGATTCCCACAACAACTGAATGACACATGATGAATATAAATGGAGAAACTAAATATTTATGTGAATAGACGTCTCTTATCGCAGTTTTCATTCGGGAGACAACACAGGTAGATTTAAATATCATACATGAAAATTTAATGACTGTTACATCATATTCAGATAAACATTTTGGATAGAAAGAATGAGAAAATAAAGAAAAATAAAAACTTTATTATACAATTATACTGATGTTGCTCGACGGCAGAATATAGCAAAGTATTTTTTCAGAAGGTTTTTACGTAAATCATCATGGCTAAAAATATAATTTTAACTTAGGGAACATATATAACCCACATGGTCACTTACGTTACGAAACGAGACGCCAGAACTGCAGGTTTAAGGCCATGCTGAATGAACCATAAGAGGGTGTAGAGTCTGTCCGGATGTCTCGCAATGAATGGTGAGCTGTTGATCTATCATGCACCGTCCTACGTATTAGAGGGTTTTCAGTACCCGCTGATGACCAACGTTACCCTGACGCATTTACAATCTCCTTTACGACCCGATTCACACGCATCGTTTTGGCGAACGATTGTCGTAGTTTTAGCGAAGAGGCGCATGGGCGCCGCGTCTTCTGGATCGGCAAGCCGCGGTGCGCATGCGCGCGTTCGCTAAAACTACCGCAATCGTCCGTCTTTTGAGGCCTTTGAGGCTTTTGAATGAGCGTGTAAATGGGGTCTTTAAGTCGCAAGCTCCCCTCGGATAATAATGAACGGCCTCCCGCGAATGCCAACTGATCTTTCCAACTCCTTCGATTAGGAACCTAGGTAAGGGCGTTCCCTCGGATAACTACCAGCTCTGAAGTTGGTTGAGTCAAGTTATACTAAACGTATCGGGTTTGGGACAAGCCTCTTCTCATTTTCACTTCCGTGATGGACCACTAGGCATGGTGCGCTCGTACCATGCCCAACACGGGTTGGGGCACCTCTACCGTACTTTGTCTCCCCTGGCCCCCTTTTACCTTCTATCCCTTTTAGCATTAACGACGTTGGCACCGTGTATCTAGAAACTCAGGAAACCAGGTGAAAGTTTCCAGTTTTCTATCAAAATAGTTCTCGCGCATTCCGTGCCCCGTTGTTTAAGGTTCTGTAGGGTCATCCACACGAAATTCGTCAATATTTTATATTTGATCGAAGAATCTACCAAAACTCTTGTAATTTTCAGATATCCATAAGATGATACTTCTTTAGACCAAAATCATCAAGGGTGAAAGATAAGTCATTCAAATTTTCTTCGATGCTCTAATATTTTTGGTTATCCAATCAGATATTAAGAGTTGGTTAACTTTTATTATCATTTTTCACGCTTTGTTGTGTCAGTTAAATTACAAATATAAATGTTTATGAAACTTCAATGAAGATGATCAACTGCAAATTGAATCATTCTTCCCACGCGAACAAAATGCTAGAGGTTACTAAAGCGGATTTAAACACATAGATGTTTAAAATAATCGATGTGAGGATGCATTATTAACATCAACGATAGCAATGTCGCACCACTAATACCCAGAGCGGCGTAAACCTATACCACCCATCGTCCCTCCAGTCCAAGACCACCCGGTCCACGCCACTCCGTTGAGCGGGACTGCAGCAAAGAAGCACAGGTTCCTCTGCTTTGCCCTCCTCTGAACGCGTTGCCTTCGCTTGTCTTACGTTTCAAGCCGCTGCGGCCGTTAAGTTCGAAAGAGCTAGTCCGTTTCGTGTCACTTGGGAGGCCGACCTTTAGAACTCTTCCACAAAGCGCGCCGACTGGGACAGCGGGGCCGCAGCGACGGCTACGACAGCCACGACGAGGGCGACGACGGAGGCAGAGACAGGGCCTAGAGTGGGGCAAGGTGCAGCACGGTGAGGGCGGGCCGACACGAAGCGGAATGGAACAAAGGAAAGAGGGTGACGGAAGGACGGTGGCACAGAGAGGAGGAAATGAAATGGGTAGGGAGTGAGACATCAGAGAGATACGGAGATGGATATCGTGATGAGGTGGAGATATGAGTATGGTTAGAGGAATGGCATGTAATGCGGGGCGGAGTACGGCAGGACAAACTGAAGGGAAGGGGTGGGAAAAAGGAAAAGGTTACTCTGGGCGAGGCACGGCAAGACGAAGCCAGACGAATTAAAACCAGGAATCCCCGAGCGGGGAAAACAGCGGTGCGGAGCAATGCGGGTCGTAATGGACGGGGATGAGGTGGATGGCGAAGAGGCGAGAAAAACAGAACGGGCCGAGCAGGAATGGAATGGGGAAGGTAGGTTAGAGTTGACGGACTGAAGGGATGAGACATGCGAAGCTGTTTGATACGAGGCGGGGCAGGGACGGATGGGGCGTGGAGGTGCAGCTGCGGGAGGGCCTTGTTGGGGAGGGGTAGATTGGCTCAGGCGATTCTACCCTGTGGTACGGAGAGACAGGAGGGATATTGTGAGAAATTGTTATTTGCGATAGAACGTTTCTCGCCTTTTTTGTGTTGAACGTGGAGTAATCCTCCTTGAATGTACGTCAGTCGTTTGACAAGTCAAATGGTAACTCATTGCCTTTTAGCCCTATCGGCCAGGGGCTCAGCACTGTGAGTATCCAGAGTTCCCGCAGACGGCCACCCATCCAGGAACCCGTGATGTTTCGAGATGCTTAATTTCCGTGACTACACGGAGCATAGTTAAGAAGTAAGGCTGCGGACGACACCGGAGCATAGCGGGGCAGGGCAGGTGGGAGCGAGGAGGGATATAAGGGGCGGGGAAGGGCCGGAATTAGGGGTTAGGCCGGCATGTTTTTGCGTGGGTTCGGGCGGGGCGGAGCAGGGAAGATTTGAGCGAGGAGGCATATAGTGGACGGGAACGAACCGGGGGATGACAGGGTAGGCTGGATGTTATTGCGTGTGTTGGCGCGGGACGGAGCAGGACAGAACACAGCAAGGAGGGATGTGTAGGCCAGGAAGAGCCGGGGAGTAACGGGGCAAGCCGGAAAGTTACCACGTGGGTAAGGGCGGGGCAGCAGAGGACAGAGCATAAAGAGATGTCGAGGGTCGGGAAGAGCCGGGGAGTAACGGGGCAAGCCGGAAAGTTACCACGTGAGTAAGGGCGGGGCGGAGCAGGGCGGGGCAGCAGAGGCCGGAGCGAGCAGGGATGTCGAGGGCCGGGAAGAGCTGGGGATTGACGGGATAGGCCGGGATGCTATCGCGTGGGTTGGGGCGGCGCGGAGCAGGGCGACGCGGGGCGCGACGGTGCGATGGCGTCTACACGCGGCGGCGGTAGTTGTCGCGGCGCGGCCGGGCCAGAAATAGACGCGAACGTTTTGCCTCCTCGCGGCGTAGGCGAGCGCCGGCGGCTGCCAGCTTGCCGCGGTGCAGACGCGTCCGTGTCTACCTGTCTCGCCGCTCCGATTTCCGTGCGCGTTGCCTTCTCTTTTGTTTGTCTGAGGAGCAACGCTCGTGGTAATGGCTCGTGGCAAGCGTTGGGTGTTGCTTGATGAGCCACTTGGACACGGACCACTTGTTACTCGTTCAGTAAAAGGTAGGAAGATGTTTACACATTTTCTGTGAACACGAAAGATCGATCGGAGGTGCAGAAATGTCCACTATCATTATTATAATAAATGTATGTGTGTAATAATTTTTCATTCTCAATCAATTGTCCATGTACGAATGGGCGAATAACCACAGTACGAGTGGGTGGCCAAGAGAAAAATGAAGAGATTAAATGTATGTAGAACTCTGGCACAAAACGTTTTCAATGTTAAGCTGAATATCATTGATGTGTTTTAAAAAGGAGGCAGCTTTTTATATAGCAGTGTAACGATGATGTCGCGCACCAATAGGCAGCAATGGTTAACCAGGAGGTTCCAGGGTTCGGGGACAGTCGGTGGTGAATGTTCAACTCTAGCTTCATCAGTAGTTTTTCGTGACTTCTCCTATAAATACCAGGCAGGAACTGTATCATACCAAACGAACCACGAACCGCGAGTGATATTTCCTTGGTCAACCTCGCCAAACGCACATATGCACCACACTACCACTCATGCCATGTGACCAGTTGGGAGCTTCCACCTTCTGCCTTGTAGTGGAGGTACCTGAAAGAGCGGAAATCTCATAAGCTGCCGTGTAGGTCGGAGCCGAAACTCACGTTCACTGCCACGTCCCGGAATATAACATGCGATACACTTACGGGACTAATGATGTGAGTAGTTGTCGCGCCTAGAATCAACACTCACTCGCGCTCTCTCTCTCTCTCTCTCTCTCTCTCTCTCTCTCTCTCTCTCTCTCTCTCCGCAGGGGCATCGCATTCCGAAGCCGTGCGCGCACGGCGCGCGGCGTGCGTGGTGCGTGGCGGCGGAGTTGGGAGGCGGAAGTTGTAAACTTGGCGAGTGGGGGGAGGCGGTTTTTCGCGCGGCGGTCGGGGTGGGGCGGGGGCGCGGGCAGGCGACTCTAGCGCGGAATGTGGGGGGCATTACATGTGGGCGGCGCTACGGGCCCAGCCGCAAACCTCCCGTTATGGCTGGAGAATTATAGACTTCCCCGGAAAGCGCAGGCTGGGCGCGGGCGCGGGCGCTCTTGGTCGCAGCGAAACGTGATTCAGGCGTGTTGCGTTGCGTCGTCGAGGCAAGCTGCGTGCCAGGGTACGATGAATTCGCCGCCTCTTCCTCCGCTCCACTCCTCTACCTAGCTTGCTCGTCAGATTCTTCCCCTGCCGCGACCTTCGCCTCTCCCTGCCGTCTCAACCGCCCTACCATCTCACCCACTGTCACCGCTACCAGCCACCCCACAGCGCCCCACCCCGCTCCCAGCCGCATCTGTTAGACCTTCAGATGCCACTTGTCTAGTATCCCCAGTTCGTATTTGACAATGAGAGAGATTTGTTGTCGAAGAAACCTCGGTGAGCTCTTAATCTTGTCTTTGTCTATAAATAGTCTTTGTATACGACTAGGCTACTAAAAATCCTGTTGCCAAAAATAGATACATTACATATTGAGAAATGAGATACACATTTAACTTTCGAGTGTAGAAATGATATTTGGATGAGAAATTCCTGTGTAGTTTATCCTTATTTTGTTCGGAATGTAGCCTAATGTTGCTTTCAGTCGGGTTGACACAATCCTGCCATGGTGCCAGGAATGTACCTAGAATTCTTTTTCGGAGAAGTTGTATGTCCACACACATAACAACTTCGCATTGCGAAACGCCTGTTATGTCATTTAAAAGCGTAATGTTATACTGTTGAAGTTTATTTCTAGTTTATTAAAAGTAACACCTAAGAAAACCACGTTATATAATAATTACGTATTACTCTAACATCTTGTGCTCTTTATATTTATATAATGTCAGCAAGTTAATAATTCGTACGCAAGTTTCTACCGTCCATTCTCTGCGGTCTGTGTAACTGTCGACCCATCTTGCGCTTTTGATAGAACCTTCCCCTCCAATGGGAATTGAGCCAGTCTGAATCCCTAAAAAGTGAATGTCGTGGAACTAGAACGAGACTGCTTTGCCGACGTGTAAGGAGAACCCATATTGGTGGCAGGACACCAGATGGGAAATAGCAACGGAAGGGACAAAAAAGCTTTGGAGGAGGAGGAGAGATGAGGGAGAAGAAGTGTGTGTGTCGGCCAATGTGTGAGTGGGGGGAGGGGGAACACTCACGGGATGGTGAAGGACAGGGACCATCATCCATTACAGCCATTCATTTTGGGCGGGGCCATCATAGATTTTTGTTAAATAATAAACATATTTGTGATTATATTGTATATTATTTTTGTAGTGTATGCATGGTACTATACTATTTTGAGGGGATGGATGGGTATTTACGACTGGATACGACTTGGCTCACTGAATCGTGAAATACAATTGGTCATCTGATACCAAGGCGGCCGTGATACTGCAGTCTGAATCTAAAACGATATGGCACCAAACGAATTTCAGTTTTAAAACAAGTGAAAAGCTCGATAACAATTGAAAAAGGTAAATGGGATATTAAATGAATTTTACCATTATTCTTACATAAATGAATTAATCAAAATCAATATTAATACATTATTTAAAGAAAACTTAACAAATTGTACTTTTTTATATTAATATATCAATTACACTTTTTTTAATGATATTGAAATTATTTTTAAATAATACATTTAAGAACTTGTCTATACGTACAGGAATTCTACAATTTATTTGGTGATAATTGCTGTAGATTAAGACCTCAGTGTCAATGCCGCCTCGGTATTCAATTGCTCTTAACTTTTTCTTACTTACTCCGAGTGCTATCCTAACACAGATAAGTGGCAATGACCTAGGCAGTGACAGAGTGGCTAGCGCAGTGGCTGGGGTGGCGGGGTTGCAGCTGACGGCGAGACTTGCCGAAGTAGCGGGA